>JNHY02000072.1:0-65697 GCA_001691755.2 Amanita polypyramis BW_CC | reverse complement strand
AAAAAAAAAAAAAAAAAAAAAAAAAAAAGAGTACGAGTGAGGCATGGGTGGGTGCGTGAAAATTGCACGAGAGTAACCCTCCCAATTCTCTTTGCGAGAAGTAGCGATTCTACAACCCCCCGTATGGAAGCAACTAACGGCCTATGGGACACCAAAGAAGAGTGACTTGAAGACCGTGTCCCTGAAGACAAGAAAGCTTTTACCCGTCGAACTAAAAGCAAGGCGACGGTTGGTGGCGTTCGCACGCGAAGATCAGTAGCAGACATTGAAACGAAAACACGATTCATTTTTTGGACCCATTTGGTGCAGGGTTCCGCGTTTGGGATGACAACGGTGAATCCCTGAAACCTCGGGACTGTATCGGTACGTCGCTAAAGTCTAGTGGGACGATGGACGCGTGACTTCCGGGTATACGATTGAAGGACAAAAACCCGAACATATGGCGCTCCGAAAGCGACGGTGACAACTCAAAGTCGATGAACTGATTCGTGGAAGGGTTGGCTCATATACAATGCGTTATGGTGTCATAGGTGAGAAGTATCAAGCACGCGGAGATGCAGCTGAGAAAAGAAAATTCCCCCATAACGATATTGGTGTAGGAAATATTATGATCGCGCATGTCAGTAGGGAGGGGCCTGGAATGAACTGTACATATTCGTGGTGTTTACCAGATGAGCCGCGACCGTTTATAGGGAGCACAAGCCTTCAAGATTCGTGTACAAAATGCCTAAAGTTAATTTTGCACGTTACATTCAACCTGAGACGTTTGGGAACCGGTTGTTTGGTAACTATGACGCTAATAAGTGATGCAATGCATCGTCACTCGAGAGAGTGGCAAAACGCCGCGAGATCTTGATTTTACAGCCGTCTTACTTATGCTTCATTGCAATGATAGCTGGTTGCCATAGAGTTAGTAGGCGGTCAAAAACAAATATTCAATCGAATTTCATGAACGATATACGAACGAGCATGAAAGAAGCGCTCGAAGGCGCGCTGAAATCCCGCGAAGGGTGACCGAGACTGACTGGGGCGACCGCTGATGTCCCTGGGCGTTTGGTTGAGCCCGTCCCAACTCGGGGGTTCTTATGGAACGTTTGGTCAAGAGCAATTCACATGTTACAGTATTAGAGTAGAGCGCAGTAGCATGCGTCCCGAAAAGGCAGACGTCCCGCACGCCCGCACGCTGGCTGCCAACACACTGCGTCGCACACGTTGCTTGCGACCCTTGGTTCTCATATTGTTTTAAGGCATCTTCCCATAGACTCCTGGTGCTTACGACCCTCGGCGGCCAACATCCATGAAATACATCGAAGTACCGGCGCTTTCCCAGCTTGCAGAGACACTTACTCACGAGGGTCCTGAATGCTGTGTATACACGCGCATGGAAGCGTACAGCTGCAAGAATATTAAACGTGATAAGAAACTGTTCAAATCGCTCGAGCACGCCTACAAAGACGAGATTACGAACTCGCCGCCCATACCTTCTTGGCTCGCGCTTGAGCGCGAAGCTGAATCAACGCCGTTTGGGTCTATCGACAAACATGCATCGCGTAAGACTCTTTACCTTCTTATTGCGACGCTCAATGTCGCCTTCCCCGACCATGACTTCTCGGACGTCCGACCGAACCACTTTTACAAGGAGGAAAGCGGAGCGAGTGTCCTCAATGCCCTAAGCAATACGCTTGCCTCTAATGGCAGGATGACCATGACCGCTCCTCGGACGTATTCATCTTATCCACCTACGACGGCCGACTTCTTCCCGCACTCGGTGCCGAGCTCGTCGTCCCCGTACAATCGACCTATAGTCAGCCCCCTTGCACCACCACCCATTATCTCTGGGACACACCCAGCCCTGTTTCGTTTGGTAGACGATGTCATTGGCCTGCCGGATTGTGAGGTCTATTCGTACACCCCGGAAATCGAGGCAGACCCGCACGCCCATGATTATTCGGATGAGGAGGATGATGTAGCGACAGACGAAGATGAGGAGTCTTCGGCAGAAGAAGAACTTGCGTTCGAGTTTGATGATTACGACGTTGACGAGGTGCCATCTGGGAGGTCGTCTTTGAAGTCGTTCCATTACTCCCCAGAGGAAGACATCGCGAGTTCGAGCATGAAGAGACGAGGAGCACTGCTTTGGTCATCACACTGGTTTTTCCTGAACAGGAAGCTGAAGCGTATATTATTCGTTTCAGTTTGGGCACGGTCAAAGGGCATAGGGAGGTCGTGGCTGGATGAAGAATTTGAGGCGTCCATTTCTAAGGAGCTGCAATCTGAGAGGTTTTTGGGCTGGGAGGGCGGCGTGGGCGCTGGTGCTCGTGCACTTGGATTGACAGCTGCATGAAACTTTTGATCTTGGTAAGCCAGGCCATCCACTGCCGCCTTGAGTCATGCTGATGCACCACCGTCCAGACATACCCTTTCGTTCTTCGACTGGATTATTAGTGATTGTACTATATAAGTGTATAACTAAGTAGGTTGCCTTGCGATTGGGGCGGATATCAGATGTAACGTGGATAATGTCTTACTCTACCATTTTATGCCGGCAGTTAGCTTACACGAACTGGATATAGTTATGTATATAGTTTAAACTAGGAGGATGACGTTAACTGTGTGAAGCACATGGTACATTGACTATGTCAGCCTTGAGATGTTCCGTGCGGAGTCAGTCACAGTAGTACCGCACCACATTACCGGGATTATATTATTGAATTTCTCTCGTGTGCCAACAAATTTTATGAGGGTGACCGAAACTGGGGCGCTACTGTCCCTTATACATGCCTCAAGCAGGTTGATGCGAGGAGTCACGGGGCATGTACGGCAGGCATTTGAGGAAGAGATTCTTGCCACGCGCCCCTCATTAAAGTGCCTGACTCGATGATGATACTGTCATGCATAAATAAACGATATCGGTAATACATGCTTGAATAAACAAACGTGTGCGCGAGATAGTTAGCAACCATCGTGATTCCATCTGGGGCAAGTGGAAGATATAATAAACGTGTGCGGAACTAGTGTCAGGGATCAGAGGCTGATGATGGATACATGCGTTTGAGATGTCGATATTTCCTTAGCGAATATAACGCTAGGGTCTCTGCGGAGCGGTAACCGATGAGACTAAGTAGAAGATGGTCGGCAGGAGACACAGCCTACCTTTTCTGATGTAGTCACCAAGTTTGAGAGCCTTGTCTATGTCGTCGTTGTCTGTGAGATGCCTGTTGTCTGGGACTGGGGAGTGAGATGGAGTGATGAATGCATACAGGACGCACTGTCGAACATCTTGCGTATTCTGGCGTGGTAGTCGTAGCTGTGGGGGTGGCGGTGGTGGTGATTGTGAGCGGGTGAGTTGGTGGAGTGTGAGGAGAGCAACGCACGCGGGGTCGGGGTAATCTCGGGCGAGGCGTAGAAGATCCTTGTAGAGTGCGAGGGCGCGCAGACGCGTCGAAGGACATGGCATTGGGGGGGGGGGGGTAGCGTGGGAAATGTATACCATAGTGGGGAGGGATATGGATCGCATGCTTGCGTCAACCAATCTGGGTGACGATTGGCTTGGCCGACGAACGTGTCCTCCTTTTCCTGTGCCTGTCATTGGTATGGTCGTTTCTGTGCGATAAAAAGCTGCTCGCCCCCCCTCCTTATACCCTTATACCCCGCCTCCTCTTCCTCTAATGGCCACCATCGAGAAACGCTCGACCGAAGGTTCTGATGACCAGGTCAAGACTGGGGCTGAGACCGGTGTGTACGCCCTCGACGAGCGCCGCAAGGCCGCCTTGGCCGAAATCGATGGTGCCAAGTTCTCGTAAGTCCTACTGCGCCTCCCCCCCGTTTTGAGTTCATCAGCTTCCCGAATAGTTGGTTCCACTTTAAAGTCTGCATGGTCGCCGGCGTCGGTTTCTTCACTGATGCGTAAGTCCCGAGCATCTCGTTTTCCTACCACTGTTAATCTCACCTCCTGCCACAGCTACGACATTTTTGCCATCAACATCGCGTCGTCTATGCTGGGGTACGTCTACGGCAAGGGTACGTCGTCTATGCGCAATGTCTTCCTTGGGCCCATCTTACAATTTGGTGTACAGGTGGTGCTTTGAGCACTAACCAGGATCTGGGTGTCAAAGTAGCAACTCCCGTCGGTACCCTCATCGGACAGCTTCTTTTCGGTTGGCTGGCCGATCGCGTAGGACGCAAGCGGATGTGTGAGTTAACAACAAGCACCATCTCCCGTATGACACTAATACGGCCTTTTCAGATGGTGTTGAACTCATGATCATTATTGTGGCGACCTTTGCACAGGCCTTGTCCGGCAATGCTAACGCAATCCACATCATCGGTGTTCTGGTTGTCTGGCGAGGCATTGTAAGTGATTGTTCCAGCTGCCCAGTCCCTCTCCCTCTCACTATCTTGTTTTTAGATGGGTGTCGGTATCGGAGGAGATTACCCCCTCAGTGCTGTTATTTCTTCAGAATTTGCGTCAACTCACATTCGTGGCCGTCTGATGACTGCCGTATTTGCCTCCCAGGGGTGGGGTAACTTTGGTACGCTATTCCACACTCTTGCTCCAGTGCGCTTTCATCTCACATCATCGTCTTCAGCTGCCGCTATCGTTGCTGTCGTCGTCGTGTCTGCTTACAAGACGCAGCTTCTGCACGAGTCCCCCAACCATCTCGTTTCCGTTGACTACATGTGGCGTCTACTCATTGGTCTTGGCTGCGTGCCCGCTGTTGTCGCTCTTTACTTCCGACTTACAATTCCCGAGACGCCTCGTTTCACCATGGATATTGAGCGCAACGTCGATCAAGCCTCTGCAGATATCTACAGCAACACAAGACATGTAGATACCGAATATGATCCCGACAACGTTCGCCGCGTAGCCGTACCCAAGGCCTCCTGGAGTGATTTCGCTGAGCACTTTGGCAAGTGGCAGAACTTCAAGGTCTTGTTTGGAGCCTCATACTCTTGGTTTGCACTCGATATCGCCTTTTACGGTCTCGGTTTGAATTCCTCCCTCATCTTGACTGCTATCGGCTTTGGTGGCGTGACCTCGGGAGGAACACTAGGCATCTACCAGTCGTTGTACAATATTTCTGTTGGTAACCTCATTCTGGCTATCGCCGGTCTCATTCCCGGATACTGGGTCTCCTTCATCTTCATCGACTCGTGGGGTCGCAAACCCATTCAACTGATGGGCTTCATTTTACTCACTTGTCTCTTCGTTGTCATGGGTACGTTGTTAATGTCGGCTTCGTTGTGACTTTATCTGACAATGCACAGGTTTCGCCTACGATAAGTTGACGGCGACGGCGCCCGCCAAGAAAGCATTCGTATTCCTTTACTGTCTCGCGAACTTCTTCCAAAACTTTGGCCCGAACACCACAACCTTCATCATACCTGGAGAGGTCTTCCCCACTCGTTACCGTTCGACTAGTCACGGTATTGCCGCCGCAAGCGGAAAGCTTGGCGCCATTGTTGCTCAGGTTGGATTCGCCCAACTGAGAAATATTGGTGGTAAGGGCCACTTCGTCAAGCACATGTGAGATGGCATCCGTATTACTGCCTAGGGCAAATCCATTCTGATCATCTTTTGTAGCCTGGAAATTTTCGCACTATTCATGCTCACTGGTATCTTCTCGACGTTGCTGCTTCCTGAGACTAAAGGTAGGAGTCTGGAAGATTTGTCTAACGAGAACCAGGATGGCTTCATAAAGGGCAAGTCCACATTCGAGAAAGTCCGTGCAGAAATTAACCACCAATACAGGATACGCTCCAAGGAGATCACAAAATGAAACAAGGGCTTGATTTGATTTGATTCGATGTTAATTAATTTACTCCATGTAATGTTCAGTTTATGCACTGTACCCTTGTCCACTTTAAATGTTTCAACTTTCGTGGGACCCTATATATTGTACGTGTGGCCGCACGGTGATATGATGACGGATCGATAATTATCCTTTGGTTTACAATGCCCATCGTTCCTCCTGCTAGTGGAATTTACGTACCTTCTGTCTTGTTCTTCACAGAAGATGAAGAATTCGACATTCCTGCCATCAAAGCTCATATCCTGCGATTGGCTAAGGTGCGGATATCATAAACGAGGTTACTTTCAATGAAGCATGTTTAGATTGCCTAGGGAGGAGTGACAGGTATTCTTGTGCAGGGCTCAAATGGCGAGGCTCAGCACCTCTCTCATGATGAACGCAAGCAGGCCATCCGCCTGACCCGCCAGACATTAGATGAGAATGGATACAGATCCGTTTTTGTCATTGCAGGGACTGGGGCCCAATCCACGCGTGAAACAAAGCAGCTGTGCAAGGACGCATACGAGGCAGGTGCATCTCATGCACTCGTATTGACACCCTCCACCTGGCCCAAGCACATGTCCACAGAGAACATCCTGCGCTTCCATCGCGAAGTCGCGGATGCCTCTCCTATCCCAACCATGATATACAACTTTCCGACCGTCACCGCGGGCCAGGATCTGGACTCGGACGTGATGTCTGTGCTTGCTGCCCACCCAAACATAGTTGGTACGAAATTGTCCTGCGGGAATATTGGGAAACTCCACCGCCTCACTTCGAAATTGGATGCAGCTTATTTCGCCGTGTTCGCGGGACGTAGCGACCTCCTTGTACATGGCCTTCTTTCCGGAAGCAGTGGGGGTATTACGGCGCTTGTCAATGTCCTTCCCAAGCACCATATCCGCTTGTATACTTTATGGAAGGAGGGTCACCTCCAAGAGGCTATGGCACTTCAAGCCGAATTGGGACATGCCGATTCGGCTATATCCAAGATTGGAGGTATTGGAGGTGTGAAGGCCATAGTGAGCAAGCATTGGGGCTATGGACGTCCCACCGTCAGGGGACCCTTGAAACCAATCGATATCGGTGGCTTGGGCGGAAACAGCCACTTGCAATTAATAGAAGCGCTTATTGAGAGGGAGAAAGCGTTGGTGTTTTAGAGGTATCCATATGGATTAACGACGCCACGATCGAATGGCTGAATATCCAAAGACGTTTTAAGTCGGTAGCGATATAAATATGTACACCAACGTGTGTGCCTCAAAGAGGTCACTTATGGACTAAAAAAAATCCTTGAGAACACTCGCGAGTTTTAGGCTTTAGGAGTTTGAGACTAATCGATACATGTGTCCAGCCACACTTTCTTTAATCAGCCTCGTAGATAACGCCATCGTGCAATGTGAAGGTTTCCCAAGTTCTAGATGGCTAGTGAGATCGTCAGCTTTGTAAAAGAAGAAAGAAAATTAATCCACTTGCCAATGTCTTTGATCGGAGAACCTCTACCGTGAGTTTGGATGCGTCTTCTTCAGCGTCCGAATCAGGTTTAGATAGCCATAGAGTTGAGTCAGTCAGGAACGCGAATGATGGTCCGAGGGCTGGCTGCTGATCAGTAGCGTTGAAGATCAAATTGCGGCTGCCCGGTATGACATGTATTGAATTATTGAGAACCTAATCGTCCATGTCATCAATAGCGGAGGAGCACATGTCAAGAACCGAACAATAGTAGTAAGCTGGTTAAAGCGAGATTTCTCCCGCAGGTACCTCATAAAATGTACCATTATAGAGTGACCCTGTGCGGAGACTGCACTAAGATTCGGTCCAAGCAACTGTGTTACCGTATCGACCACTACGAAACGAAGCCAAGATCTAGGTTTACAGTTGATTTATGGAAACCGAGCTTGGAGAGTGAAACCATACGGGTCGGCGTCTGTAGCGACGTCCAAAACATTGAGCACGCTATCAATATCAAAACTTTGGCAGACTTGAAGACGGTCAAGCGTGGCGGTGATGTCCTGAATTTCGGCCGTACGTTGCGAATCGTTACGTATAAGCGAAAGGACGTTACCTGTACAGTGAGGGATTCCAGTATAAGCGAACCTCGCTCTGGAGCAAAATCACCAGTGGTGTCAAACCATATAGCACTTGCGTGTATATGCTTTACGAGGTAGCGTAGGGCAATATTCAGCGCAAGGCTCTATAACCACAATATTAGTTCCCAAAAGCCCCAAAAGTTGGGAATACTAGTAGTACTTACGGACTTCCCTGAGCCACGGGGCCCCGAAATCTCAATAACCCCATGTTGACTTGATTCACTGATGAGTTCATCAAAGATGGGTACACCAATTCTAACGGTCATCTCTTGCTCTGCTTGTAACAGTGTCTCTATAGCTGTTGTGCCAGGTGCACTTGCAGCTTCTGCAACGGCCTCAATGTGCTGAATCAAGTCATTGAGAGAAATTATTCCCTCAGGCAATCCAGAAAACACTTCTAGTGGTGTTTTGGAGAATAAAAGATCAGTATCAGTCCTTATGCCACATTGTTCAAGTGCAGCAGTGAGGTGCTTAGGGAGTTGCGGAATGGTGGAGAGACGCATGCAGCAGGGGGTGCTGCATTAATGTTACCTGGGTTCGATTCTCCTCAGTGTATTACCTTTTTTCTGCTGGCTTTGCATTAAAATGATAGTTTGACTAAATATACATAGTAACTTCAAATATCCCCAAAACTACGAGTGGGACCAGCGGCAATCAGTTGCGGGTTCCAGACGAACGAAAGTGACATACCGATCAGGGAACAGAGTCGGTGCCACTAGGCTCCATGTATACAGCGCCATGCACACCCAGCTAGAGATAACTCGCATCCACATTGCAACCTCGGATCGCCCAATATACACGTCGTTGTGACCAGAACTTTCCTTCTGTGACACGACATTCCTAAATAGAGGGTTAAAATAATACGACGAGGGTCGTAATAGCTAGAACATACCAATCCGTAAGGAGCATTGTAACATACATGGCCCCAATGGCGAAGATGACATGGAACCAGGAATACTTCAAGAACTTGAGCAAAAAACATGCCATCTAGGGGTGAAGCCACTTACATTGTAACGAGTCCCGTGTCGTTCATCATCTCTAGATTCGCCCACTTCTGAATCGTCTTCATCCCATGCTTCCTCTTCCAGCGCCGATGCGGGTATTGCGCTAATTCCGTTTGTGCCATGGATATGTAATGTAAAAAGTATGACTTACCCAGCTTGAACCGCAGCAAGAACAGCTTGATATCTAGGCGTCTCTGTCCTGCCTGGCTGAGTAGTAACTGTACCGAGCTCGGAATGATCGTCTAGGTTATCATGGAGTTGGATTTGGCCTCCCTTGCTTTTTCCAACAAGAGCGCGACTTTGAGTTGCAGCACGAGTAGTAGAGTAAGCGATTGCCAAAAAAGTAAAGACTCCGCCTAATATTACAGTCACTTTACGCGTTCCCTCGGCAGTATCTGTGTTGCTTCTTAGGGGATTGCACACCGATGATTCGTGAACATGATTGCTGACAGCAGAAACAGTAAGGTATGTGCAATAGGCGGCAACCATTCCTGACTGTGCTAAACCAGAGCGGGGATTGTGTTCCTGAATTAGGGGATGCACACACATTATAGTTACAAGGATACTCAAGGCGAGATTGAGGGATATGAAAAAGCGGTTTAGTCCACAACCCGGGCCGGCGAAATAGGCATACAAGACTCCCGTCATAGTGATGGTAAAAATATATGCGGCAGCTGTGGAACCTATGAGGATCCACTGCCATATATTGGAGTTGTCAGGAGATTCCTCCCATTTTTCTATGCACGTTTCGGACCACGTATGCGCGAAATCGACTAGCAAGACTAGACCCAGAAGGATGAATACAGTAGCACCAATAAGCGCGACATAATTGCCCCAGAATATAAAGAAGCCGTTGGGAATGAAGAATGACGTTATGATCAGAACAATCCATAAGAGGACCTTGGGACCCCACCACCTGGGAGAGAACATAAGTAAATAATCGCGGAACATCAGAAAATCTCCATACCCATTCTGAATCGCCGCACGTTTATCACGAGTGTCTTTGACACCGATCAGTAAGGCACTCAATATGCAGTGGAACAACGCCAATGCAAAACAAATGCGATGAATCTGTATTGGTGATGTCATAACACATGAACCACGATGACAGCCATGTATTACATACCGCAAGTACCCCATAACATTTATCCTCTTTGCAGTCCATCTTAATATAGTTGAGGCTCCACTTCTCGATGAGTTCGATGACAAGGTCCGTCTTCATGACCCATGCTAATATAGAATTCAAGGAAAAGATGATCTGAGGATGAATAAGTAGGCGCGAGAAGTGGGGTGGGAAGGTACACACGGCGAAGCCAACACGGGTAGCAATTGAGGAATTACAGTTGCATGACTTGAAGAACATGGAGGCTGGGAGAGTGTCAGGGGGGTACAGGGAAGGAGGGGGGATATACAGACCGGCAGTAGAGGTGAAGCAGAAGGCCAGGCCAGCGAGACATGACGTGGCAATGGAAGAGAGCCCGCTGGCTAGCGGGAGGGACAGCAGAAGACCCATGACGTGACGCGTGTTATGTGACTAGCTTGCAGTGTCATGATTTGATTTTATCTAGCTTGTCCACCATATGCACTGCAAAGTACACTAATCCCCCCGGCTTCGCCCTTTCCTGCTCACATGACAGCCCTGTCCGGCCTGAACGCATATAAAACCCTGTCAAGATGTACAAAGCTGTGGCTCTCCGGCTCCATAGCGATGGCTGTCGTAGTCCTTCTAACTCTATGTCTTTCCTTATCCCTCACACTGGCCCGCCGTAGCACCGCAACCAAGGTGGCTATCCCGGCAGTTGCTCCCTCGGACGCGCTTTCCCTCTCTCCGACGTTGCTCTCCCTCTCGATCGAACAGGACCGTTGGACGAACTGGACCGGAACAACATCAAGAAACACTTTCATTTATAATCTCTTAGATAATATACAGCATATATCAGGTTCTCTGCCCCTCGTTAGGATAGGTGCCAATAGTGAAGATCGCACTGTGTTTGATCCGACCGTGCAGGTTTGCATCCCCCGATAGTCAGGCATTATCTCACTGACCCTGCCGATCCAGTACTCAACGGCAATATTTCCCGCGCATACCCCTGATACTCCATACCCTGAGGCAACTAATATCACAGTGAGCGATGCATACTACCAGACCGCACAATTTCTCCCTGCAAGTGAGCATTTACAAACTCTCTGCGAGTCCAATCCCAACTCTTATGACTTCGGACAGATACCCATGTCATCTGGGGCGTCAATTTGGCCCAAAATAACATTTCAGCAGCTTTCCTTGAGGCTCAATCGATTGCCAAGGCCTTTTCCACCCGAGCCTTCACGCAAGCTGGCCTTGTCCTGGATGCCATCGAGATTGGAAATGAGCCAGACTTATACGCTCATAGCGGCGTGCGGCCAGGGTATTCGTTATCCAATTATATCGCGGAGTAAGTCACGTTTTATGACAAGCTTGTTACAGGTCTCAAATCGAGATGTAGTTGGTCTTCTTTTGCCCCGAGAGTGGCAGACGCCGCTCAGATCACCAAAAACTCTCATACAAAGTATTGGATTGGTGCATTCGCACATAGTTCTCACTCCGACACCGATTTTTCTCCGCAGGCCCTTCTCGGGTCGGGAGGTATTTCAAATAGTAGCCTGATAGATCTCGTTTCAACGTGCGATTCACACATTATATAATCCTAACCAACTGTATTATTGATCAACATAACAGCTATTCGCAGCATCACTATAGTGGTTCATTCTGCCGGGGGACCAATGGTATTCTGCAGGATCTGATGTTGAAAGAAAACATCAGGGGAAACTTGAGCGGCTACCGGCCTGATATTGCCGCAACACGTGCGCATGGACTGGATTATGTGCTTGGGGAAACAAATAGTTATGCATGCCATGTAAGTTATCCATCCTTGCGCTTTTAACAGCATGTGATGAACCGTATCAAGGGTGCCCCTGGCGTCAGCAATACAGCAGGGGCCGCTCTGTGGACACTGGACTACAGCCTTTTTGCGTTAGTCTGCTAATCCATTACGCTCGAAACTGTCCTAATGGCGTCTCCAGCGCTTCCATCGGTGTTTCCCGTTTATTTTTCCATCATGGTGTGGGCTTCAAATACAATCTGGTGCGTCCTTTTAATCGCGTGTGAAACACATTTGTACGAGGCGAGTCATAGATTCAACCAGTGAGCTTGGCACGGTCCACTATAAATGGCGAGCCTCTGCCAACCCCCCTACCTGCCTATATTCAGCCACCGTACTATGCTTCTATAATACTAGCTGAGGCAATTGGATCTAGTGGAAACGTTCAAGTATATGAGATCGAGATCGCAGACCCTTACATTGCTGGGTATGCGTTTTACGAGAATGGAGCACTGGTGCGGGCGTTGTTCATAAATTCCCTGGCTTTTTTGGAGGGAAATGGACATAGGCAAAGCACTCATCTTCGCTTATGTGTCGGAGGAGGGGGATATCCTAGTACGTTTGTGAAACGGCTTGCGATCGGGTGGGTTTCTATTTTCCGCCTCAATGAATATTCACCGAGGAGGCTCAGCTACGCTAACGATACCTCTGGGCTCACATGGGGGGGTCAAAGTTACGAAACAGGGAATGGGAGCGTTAGTGGTCAGACACAGGTAGAAGAACGATTAGTCTCTGCAGGCTTGGATATCCAAGCTACGGAGGCCGTGCTGCTGCGTTTCGTGCAGCCCTAGTTACATTACTTCGTGTATATAACAGTATCACGTGGACTAGTTACTACTTATGTCAGGCCAGTACCTCAACGTTATTACCGAAAATGCCTCAAGGCTTGGAATGCGAATACAGGAGTCCATCTCGGAACATACGAGGGATTTGGGCATTGCACGGGGCAGTGCGCTCTACTTGGATGTACCTGATGATAAGAACATTCGTCGACAGCTGGAATCGAGCAGCGACAGAGAGAAATTGGATGCTCTGAAGCGCCTCATTGCCGTGCGTGGGGTTTAGTTAAGCGGACCTGTAACGATAACGCTATATACAGCTTATATCCAAAGGGCGTAACATTTCTGAATATTTTGCACAAGTGGTCAAGAATGTCGCTTCTCAGAATCTGGAAATCCGAAAACTGGTGTATATCTACCTCTTGAGATACGCAGAACAAGAACCGGACCTTGCACTCCTGTCTATCAACACGTTTCAGAAAGACCTGAACGACAGCAATCCATATATTCGTGCCATGGCTTTGCGCGTTTTGGGCGGCATCAAGGTTCCGATGATAGGCAACATTGTCGTACTTGCAATTAAGAAATCCGCTGCTGACGTCAGTCCGTATGTCAGGAAGTCGGCGGCTCTGGCAATACCTAAATGTTACAGGTGCACTGAGCTATATGATGGCATTGTCACTGCTAACGTAGCTAAATTTCAGTCTAGATGCCAACCATCTACCTGCCTTGATCTCCGTCATCACAATTTTACTCCGTGATCGTTCCCCCCTGTCTATCGGTAGTGTTGCAGTCGCTTTTGAGGCAGTTTGCCCCACCCGCCTTGATCTATTGCACCAACATTACAGAAGGCTATGTCGGACTCTACTCGACGTTGATGAATGGGGGCAAGTGGACCTGATGAATCTTCTCTTAAGATACGCCCGGACTATGTTGCCGCGACCGATTATAAATGCCGCATCATTGGATATAGACTCTGACGTTGAGCTATTACTGTCAAGTGCGGAGCCATTACTACACAGCAGAAATCCTGCCGTAGGTATCTGTTGATCTCGTATTGATAATTTCTGTATTCAATTTTTGTTTTAGGTCGTTCTGGCTGCCGCACGGATTCTATACTATGCGGGCCCATCGTCCTATATTCAAAAGGCCGTACAGCCGTTGCTTAGACTCATGAATCAATCGCGCGAAGTGGAGCGGGTGGTCCTCGTTTACCTCTTAACTATTTCCAGGACACATCGTGTAAGATGCTTCCCGTCGGTTATGTCTCTTAATGTTCATCTGGTCGTAGGAACCTTTCATTCCATATTATTCTCGATTTTTTATTCGACGTGACGATATCAGTCAAGTCAAAAGGGATAAGCTTCAGCTATTGATGAATCTTTTAACAGTCGAAAATTCCCAAGCAATCATTCATGAACTCATTGTCAGTCTGGCATCATTGTTTGTATGATTATTACTCACGCATGAACAGGAGTACACAAACGACACAGACGATGATGTCGTGTTGGAGTCTACGATGTCAATCGGGAAATGTGCTCAGGTGATTCCTGAATGTGCTCAACAATGTTTGTCCGCTTTGATAGAGATGATTAAAAGCCCATATGGTACGCTTCGACGTCATTGGTAATTGAATGCGCATAAACTCTTAACAGATGCCGTTGTAAGCAACGCAGTTGTTGTGCTCAAGACCCTTCTTCAAGCCCAAATGTCTGTGTCACATGCGCCCGCTGCGACACAAATTGTGCGTCGCCTTGCCCAAAGTATCGACATCATTAGACACGAAAATGCTCGGGTCTGTGTTCTGTGGCTTGTCGGACAATATGCGGAATGCCATGATGCGACGCCTGGGCCTCCAGGGATTGCAGAATGGGCTCCAGATGTACTGAGAAAGATGGCCAAGTCTTTCAACGGAGAAGTAAGCTGCTCTACATAACACAACCTTTTATCGATGTTGACCATGAATCAGACATCTGCAATTAAGCTGCAAGTTGTGGTCCTTGCCTCAAAACTACTTGTGCTCTCTCCGGGGGATCAGAGGTTGCAACTTCTGGCCCGCTATGTACTTAACGTCGCGCGTTACGACAAGAACTATGACGTGAGAGATCGCGCGCGTATGATGGCATCTCTGTTGTCTGGCATCATTCCTGACCTTTCAAATGGAATTGACACCGAAGAGAGGGGCGGGGTTGTCCTTCGGAGGGAGCAGGTGAAAGTGATTCTCTTCGACGGCAAATCCAACATGGTTGAGGTTGGGCCACGACAGAAAAGTAAGATATGTGGCTATTTCTCCGTATCAGTATCCTGAGTTCAACACAGCCAACGACAACTTCATTATTGGTTCTTTGAGTGGCGTTACAGGAAAATCGATGTTATCTGATTCAGTATTACCGGACTGGCTAGAACGTGGCGTGGAGTCTTCCCTGCGCGATTCAGAAGAGGATGCAGCACCAGTACAATCTGTGAAGATGGGAAACACGGATCCAGTGGTTCTTACACCGACCAGCGGACCAAGACCTGACTCAACGAATGGGACGAGCAAAGGACCGTGGACTGACCTCGATGAATTCTACGCAGATACGGAGGATGAAGCCCAAGCACCAGAGACCGAAGATGTAGAAGAGGAAAATGATGAAGACACGGACGCTGAATCAGAAACAGAAACGGGGCCGGAGAGCGATGATGATGATAGCAGTAGCGAGGTAGACAGCTCTGGCGACAAGTAGATATATTCCCAAAAATGGAAACTATATTGTCTTATGGCTGGACCACCGATTGATCCATACAAAGAACTTGCATTCGCCAAAGTACGTTGACATTTCATCGGTGAACCTGCCTTGTCAATGATCAAAAGAATGAGAGAATCAAAATCACCTCCAATTCTCAATTTACGCCCACTTATGTCACCTCCCATCTCACGAAAGCCTCCGATCCCAGTGGCATGTATGCCACTCGCGTACAGGGCCGCCAAATACTACTTGAAAACCCAGCAAAGGAGAGTAAGACGAAGATCCAAGAGGACGAGAAACGGTTGAGGCGTCGCGCGCGCTTGGAAAGAAAACGACTGGGAGTAACGGG
This sequence comes from Amanita polypyramis BW_CC, assembly GCA_001691755.2. Classification (NCBI taxonomy): domain Eukaryota; kingdom Fungi; phylum Basidiomycota; class Agaricomycetes; order Agaricales; family Amanitaceae; genus Amanita; species Amanita polypyramis. The sequence continues at coordinate 50,036 of JNHY02000072.1, read as the reverse complement.
TAGGAAGGAAGCGAAGGAAAAAGGATTTTGGAACTTCGACAAGACCCAAGTAACGCATGTCTAGACCGTATACCAGTCTCCGCTAGTGACTGACCACGGGACCACAGGTTCCACAATATGTTACCTCTTCACCACTTGTGGATGGGCTATATGTCAGAGTTGTTAGGGCTCGCGCCACTTAGTACTGCAATGGAGATGCGACCGGCACCGCCAATGCCCAGCTCCGCTAGCATGCATGCCAAATTGGTCAAAGCTGACCTACATGGCTCAATGATCAAAGGTAAGCCATCGTTACCTTTCGGTCAACTAATTCCTCAACTCCGTGCAGTGCACCAGAGCAAGAACACATCCGTTCTGGGCTTATCCGGTATTGTCATACTGGATACCGCAAATACTTTTTCTATCGTCACAAGACAGGACAAAGTCAAACGTACGTCGAGGCCCTCCTCAACAAATATTTGGAGTTTAGTCATTTCGAAATTGCAGTGGTTCCCAAGCAAAACTCCATATTCACGTTCGCAGCCCCACTCTATCAAATAGTTAAACCTCCTGTCACACAAGAATCATTATCGGGTCATCAGGCAAATGAAATACCAGCGGACTACGATACTCTAACAGTCCTTGACGTACCTCATATCGAATTTAAGCTGTATGGTAACCAGTTTCGGTTCCGTTCTGCTGATCGTGCCGGTCGAAAATTTAAACACAAAGAAACAATTGAGCTTTGATGCACGTTTCCATTGTGACGCGAGCGGCGAAGCTGGCTGTCCCTGAGATGGCATACATGGGTATGAATGATGGCAGAAATCATGTAGGGGCGACTTAAACATAAGGTTAAATAATTCAATCACAGGGGATATGCTAGGATCATGCAACGCTTTTTGAAGAGCAGTGGGAAGGGGATTATGATTCGAGTCAACTAGGGAATCAGACGAAACGCCCTCTCTGGATAAGAAAATTTACTTCATATCCCCAGCATTGAATTGTCCAATGTCATCCTGGATTGTGCGACCAATGAACTATGCAGAATCAGCGGAACGTACTGTCCCATCCCGCTTGAAAAATTCAGAATTTCTCTTTCACCCATCGATACCATCGCATCATGGGTTCTTGATCATGTTCCCTCATTGAATTTAGTAGGGCAATGCGACTTAGGTGTGGTATGGTCTGACGAAATAAGTCCTCTATTTTCTCGAGTTCGCAAGTAATACAGCGCCAAGGTTAGTTTTATTGTCTACAAAACACGAGCTTCTAGCTCTTCAGCGAACCGGTACGATGCTTTCTTTACCTCTCCTCTTTCTCCCATTACTGTCAACTTGATCGTATCTTGGTCAGAAAGACGTACGTCCACTGGAATGAGGTCATATCGGCCGAACGCCCAGTTTACCGCATACACGTTAATGCTCTGCGCATCGATCTCATCTTCTTCCGCGAGTCTGATAAAACCCTTGACTCTCCATACTACTTCCTTTGATAACAGCCCGAGTGCCTTCTCTATTGCCGGTTTCATGAGACGGGTGGCCTTGTCCGGCGTAGGCAAGCCACGGTATACCGTTATTGTTTCGACCTCTTCAAAATGCGCCTCGACAGGGCGGTCAATGTCGAGGTATAACTTCGACTCTAGACCAAAAATAATATTAGGATCGACGCCGTCTCTGCCACGACATCGTATTTTAGGCGTCAAGTCGTTGAGGGTATGGAGGTGGTCCATCACAATGTCTAGTGCTCTCTCTGGCACATGTTCCCATTTATTCTAGTCAAGGATTAGCACCTATGGTGCAACATTTAGTTCGCCTCACAATCAGTATTAAATCGGTATAGCTAGCTTGCAAATTAGCAGTCGGAGAAGTGTCTTCATAGCCAATGAAATTTTCCGCATCAATGACAGTGATAATGGCATCTAATTTCAGCCTGCCGCCAGTTTCACGTTCTAGCTTACGTATTTGGAATGCTAATGTTGCGGGAAAAGCGGATCCCCTGTGGCAACTATTAGACTATTCCACTGTGGTGCCGACAGACGCACGAGCATTCTATGACGATTCTATCAGGGTTGAATTTATCTATTGCATGCTGAAGTCATAACATTAGACTTGAAGGTCAGGGGCGTACTCATGATTTCCAGCAAGGCAGTTTCCATCTGCCCGACAAGGACACAACAACTTGACTATCGTCTAACGCTTGCGAGAGCAATGATTACTGCTTACAGACATCCGTTTAAAATTTCTGAAACGGCGGTAAGGGTTGACTGTTCTGCAAGCTTACTGTCGACTTGACACAGATTACTTGCTGCTCCGGGTCTACCCAAATATTGAAGACAAACCTTCGACATCGCCGAACTCGTTCTTTAGAAGGACAGCCTTGTAATCTTTAGGCAAGCGAGGCAAAAGGGATAATATGATGGATGTTTTTCCTGCCCCCAGAAAGCCAGTGAAGACTGTTATCGGGATTGGCTTGTCCATGGTCTAGTTTCATCACGTGAGCAAGACTGGTGTTTCAAACTACATCATCTGCAACTCGCCACCGCACGCGACCGCAATGTCGGGTTTTCCTGGCCCATCCAGGCCACCGTTCGTTTTAAATACCGCATCCATCGCACGTGCGCACACAATTCTAGCCACCGTCGCCTTTTCGACAGCACTTGTCGTTGGCTGCGCCGGTCATTACAAGAAAATCGTCCAGAACTCTGTCGCAGGTTATCCTCAAGAATGGTTCCCTTCGGTATCGGCTACGTGCGTGTAGCATATATAGGAGAGATTCACCTGCAACTCACTTGTTGTAGCATTGGGGACTGGTACCCAGAGAGAAACTTGTTTCAAATACTTATTGCTCTAACTTCCGGTTTGTGGGCCATCATCCACTCCGTTGAGCTCTCATTCATTTTTTCTTAGGCCCACGATTCCTGCTTGTACTAATACAATACTACTGTCACAGGTCCCAGGATTCTAGCTTACCTACATGGGTTTTTGTGTTTGGGATAATCAGGACATTTACTTGCGGAGGATGGGTATATATCACGTCAAATGATCACCATGATGTGCATGATATCTTCATGATATCATATATACTTTGTAATTTGCCCTGGATGCTCGGTGGAATTGCATGCACACCACTCAGACATGCGTCCATTCGCCGGAAGAGGTCTGTACTTTCCCTGTCACAAACCGGATTACAAATGACATCGTTTCGACTAGAAAAACTATTGCTATCGCGTGAGTCCTCACGAAGTTCACGTTAAGTTTCCCATTGAAAGGTATTAGATTCTTTGCGACCCTCGTGCCCTTGATATACTTCTTCATTCGACATAAAATCCACAGTGTTCCTGGTGGTTCGTTCTCTCCAATCGCGTTTGTTTAACTCTATACTGACCAGTTGTCTATTTGTCAGCCTATACTTATTACGCCTTCTTTGAGTGGGCTCTGATTATTTTGGATGTACTTTTTGACTCCGTGACCGAGGCAGAATTCAAAGAAGCACAACTCCAAGTAAGATGATACATTATCATTGATGGTTGATAGCATTTTCCTTGCAGATAGTTTTGGGCACACATTCACAAATGCCTATCATGTCCGATGAAATGTACCTATATCGTCGCCACCTCCCGTAATAAAACGTTACTAATACTGACGACAGTGATATGGTTGCACGTAAAGGCCTGGAGTCGAACTTCAATGTACTGCCATCAGCCTCCATGCAGCAATCGAATGCAAGTACCGTGTCGACCAGCTGGAAGTTAGCGCTTTGTTTCATATCTGATCTATATTTATGTAAGAAGGTATTTTCAACAAGCACATCATATTCATCAAGTTCTTCGAACACAGCATACATTTTCTGGTCCATTTTCACAGCATTGATGCCGACGCTGTTTTACTTCTCCATCTGGGAGCTTGGTATTGCTGGGCAAGAGTTGGCCCTTCTGGCCACCCTCTCACCGCTACTATTATGTATCACACCCCTTCGCGATGCACTCAAAACAAATGGTGGCCTCCTGGTCTTACATGCATTGTCTCTTTCAGGGCTATTGGCCTATACCTTGGACGATCCACTTCATAGGCTTTTCATTGTGTCATTCGCGAACGCTATGGTTATGATTCGACAAGTACTTGACTGGACAGGATTGACAGGGAGTAATGTTGCCTACCAAGCCTTGCGTATGTGTTGGTTATTCGCAGCGTCAGATTTTATCACTGAAATATAACGTAGTGATGGGCCTAGGATTGGTTATATCTTCCTTGTCGAAGCTTATTAATCATTCAAATAATCCCAGTAAGCAGCAACAATCTCCCATCGGTATATTGATTGACTCGTTAACCAGTATGGCCTTTCATTACGGAAGGGGCGGGTGGATATAATCGTATTGGCTTTGCTTTGGCTATTGGTGGCTTATTCGAGCGTCATCTACGCGGTGCACCCTTAAACGAACGAAGGACGGATCAAGTGATTACTGCAAAATATGCACGCACTGCAGCAGTTGCGCTACCGCTGGGCAGCCTGTTATTCACGCTCACCAACCTCCTGGTCGACTCGGGCACTCTCATTGCATGGTCGTGGACTGGTTATGAGAATGGAGTCCCAAGGGGCCCGTTACCACATCTTTACGGTTATTTAACTCTTGTTGCTCAAGCCCTGGGCTTGATGTTGAATTTGAGACTGGTAAGCAGTATGGGGTGGTTCCTTTATGGTGCTGCTAGTGCATTTGTCCTTTATCAATATCGCAATTGGCTCGGGTACATCGGCGGCTTGAACTTCACCCTGTTCATCATGTCGATCATATCGGTTGTATTTCAGCGCGCGGCCGCCACTCCCAATCCATTTGTGACATATTCTACAGCGATGCTGATCTATTGCTTGTTCCAAGTTGCCGGGGTTTTTACCGTGGCGTATGCGTTCGTACCTGGGGGCGAGTATTTCAGAGAAAGGACTGACCTGTAGGTATTTCCGCCATGGATACGATGATCCTCATCTCTCTCTTCCCTGCTAGCTTACTTATCGCCCAACTACTTTGCCTGATGTCTGCGTTCCGCTGGCCATGTCTTAATCGCCTCGGTGCCCGGCGTGATTTACCAGGCTGGGCCCGATCATACGGGAGAAGAACATTAGCTTTAGCCACATTGGTTTCGCTTCTCGTTACAATATATAGATGGCCACCTACTCCCCAGCCATCGAAACCTAGGCAAAGAATTTTTAACGCTGGTATATGGACAGTGCATTTTGGATTCAACAACGTCGGGAGAGATAGCCAACAGGGGATCAAGACAATATTACAGCAAGTCTTCATTCAATTATTTTCTGCAACAATTTTTGTTAATTTTCTTCCAACCAGGGACATGCAGCTTGATATCGTTGGGTTGCTAGAAACAGATCTGAACGTAAGTTGCGATACATCACGTAGGAAAACGTTGTTGTTGACTTTGGAGCAAGCGTCCATCCTTTGGACAGCGCGACTTGTGAGCTACGCCGAATTTCTGCATATATTGTTATATTCAAATTGTACTAGGACCAGACTGATAGTGGAAGAGCTGGGCTACGTACGTGTTGTTTTACCGGCTGTTACTATATCGCCTTTTTACAAAGTCATGACAGAATGTAGACCTTGGACCAGGTCCAAATTCGCACACTTGGGGTGCTGTTCTCCTATCGAAGGTACCATAAACTCTTACTCGCCCTCGCAGAACAACTGGCTCATCTATCGTAGTTCCCAATCATCAACTCGACCCACCATTTATTACCCTCACCCCATGGAGAGCTTGCTCCTGCAATTGAGGCTGTCCTGGATATTTATGGAACCGAGGTGATGGTAGTTATTTCACATAATGGACAAGGTAGGCTTCATGGGGTTGATAAAATGAGTTACTAAGCTTTGACATCAGAGGAAACCCCGTTGGATCGAGAATTGCAAAGCAAGGAGTTGGCTCGAATCATGTCGGCTGCTTATCCCATGCCAGTCGTCTTCCTTGGCTACGTTGTCACAGTACCTCACGCAGAACGGCGTATGTTGCATTTGCGTCTCCTTTTAACTAATTCTGATATCGCTCTAGCTGCGCCATATAGATATATGGTGGAAGACGGACGTGTGCACGACATTGACAAAGACGATACAGACCGCTGGTATGGACCAAGCAACTTACCGATCTAGAAGAGTTTGACTAACCAAGTACAGGTGCGAATACATTTTCTATCGTGGTCTGTATCGAACGGCATACGCGCGTGTCTCTCGTGGTATTGTCACCGACACGGAAATGCAAATCGGACAATTTATGTTACCAAGACACGGCTATCCGGTAACGAATGATACCGAAGAAGCCAGGTATCTTCGAGCTTCCAAGGAACAACTTCCCGCCCATCATGTAAGGTTTTTTCTATCTTCTGAATCCCTTGCTCACTATATTTTAGTGGTTCCCTTCCGAATATTACGGTAATGAACATGGGGGGGGCAAAAACCGACATTTCTATCATGTATTCGACGCCGTAAGCCACTCGAGTTCGTTCCCACTGAATTAAGCTGATGGTAGCACCGTGAAGCCATTGTATTTCCAGCTCCCTGAAGGTGCTATATTGTGAAAAGCAAGTTCAATAACTGTTGTCATTGTCGTTATCGTTGTCATTGTTGCCAGTGTTGTAAAATGGCTGTTTTAGATCCTTAGTCATGTTGCTATGTTGAAAAATTATCCATTCATAACAACAAATCGCGTATTGTACACGAAGTCGAGCCAGCATACATTTATGATAATAAGTAGGAAGAAGTTTCATGGCAACTTTGTTGCTAGGTTTGGCGATATTGACCATTCTGTTCAACATTATTGACATGGCTTCCAACAGTTTGCAGTCGCACTCACCACACCGCTCCACACATTCACGCTTTGATGATGATGGTAGGGCCTGTGTTGTGTGTCGTCGATGTACGACTCGTGAGCAGAGCGATTACCGTAGGATTCGTCCTGAGTTGTCGCTGCCACAGCTAAATAGTCTTCATATTCTCCTGAACTAGGGTTTGATGATGTGTTACTTTGATTAGACGGAAGGGAGGCTTCAGGATAGAAGGGGTAGAAGAGGGGCGTCGGGAAATGGGCCATGCTCTTCTCTGGGGGCGTTGTATCTCCTTTGACCATGTTAGACGAGCCTGCCCCGTCGACCGGAAGGGGATGAGGACCATAGGGAACGAGACTTCCATTCGAATGTGATACGCCATATGAAGCCGTCGAAGCAGGAATGGTGGGAGTAGGCTGTTGGGATAAGTTTGCAGGCGATGGCACATACTCCTCCCACTTGGGCTCGGGGAGAAGGATCGGGCCTGCTACTGGCTCTGGATGTATGGTGTGTAAGTTAACTTCTAAGACACGTTCTGCGACTTTTGCAATTAGTGGATGACCACCATTGGCGTCTTTGCGTTCCCAGCGCCAGCGGAATCGAGGAAGCATGTCCAATGCCAGCCATATGTCTTCCAACGCAGTATTTTTCGGTAAGCAATCACACTTGGACGTGTGGCCATAGAGGATGACCATCGCAGCCACGTGTAATGGGATAGGAGAAGTGAAGAAAGCGATATCGGGGAATCGGATGAGCTGGTTATGAACGACGATTGTATTGTGCGACGTGATGACCGCTTAAGAAGGTCATAAGTATAAAAGCTTGTCGAGGTCTAGATCACTACTCACCGTCGATTAATGCTTGACGACGTTGTTCATACGGCAGTTCCCTTGAGCTGAACAAAACCCTTAGCAACAATATTCTCGCGATACCAAGCTTGAGTAGAGTCAGGCCTTCGTCTTCGGTAATTTCTCTAACCAGCTTAATTCTTTTCTCGAGGGTCCAGTCTTCAGTGCCTCCAAAGTAGTACTGCTGTCTTTCTGGTAAACTCTTTTGGAAGTCTTGGAACCTCTTGATAATCCGCGTTGCATGACGCATGATAGTATATTTGTCCTGGCGGTTTGGGCTGTACAAAGAATTAATTACATCAGCTTGGATTTCAGCCACGGGGTGAGACAGCTCGAAATGTGTCGAGAAGTCTGCATCGATAGTATTGCCATCAGAGTCCTTTCGAACTTTTGACATAGGCGTGTTTGAATCGGATGGAGAAATAGCGAGTGGGCGCCCGAGGAGAATGGATGTCCCACGGTCTTGAATAAGAACAATATTCCAAAGTCGAATGCGCATAAGCTGTTCCCCTTCCGTGAAAAGGCTTTGTTGCGTGGAAGGGTTTATTTGGGTGGTCGGATCGTGATGAAGCCCAATCTCAATGGCGAGACGGACAAGACTCCCGACAAGACGCCACAACGTCCTGCCTTGGCGCTACCCGATGTTGAGGGCAAGTGGTTTGGTTTAGTTATAGAAGAACCTACCTCAGTATAGAGATACCAGTGAATGAGAATCAAAGCTTGCAAACTTGAAATCGTGACACGCAATTCTGGCTTGATGGATAGGGCTCTTTCAAAAAACTCTTCGTGCTCTGGCCAATTCGGCGGCATGTACTTTTTAGCGGCAGCAGAGCTCAGACTTTGGGTTGCTTCTGATTTCTCTATATCATCCGCTGAGGCTCGATGGTTAAGTTCGCTCAAGGTGCCCAATGCCAATACGACATAGACGTTACAAACATGTCCGGGGTCATATGTCACAGTTAGTCCCTCATAAAAATCGTTGAGAATTTTTTCGAAATTTTTACGTGCGAAAACTGGACGATGGATATTGAGTCTCTGGAAGTAGGCATCTACGACGCGTTGAACAGTGCCCCGATCTTTCGGAAGCCAGACATTGATAGTTTCTGTAGGTTGGCCTGGGAAGGTGTAGCCGCTCCGAATAATGACATTGATCCAGTGTTGGGGTTCACGGGGAGCAGAACCATTGGCACGGTCCCGTCCAGAAGATAAACCATTTGAGCCGACAGCTATATCTTCCTTGTCATGAATGGGAGGAATTTCGTTCACTATAGTAGCATGTACACCGAAATTTTTGGCGAGAGACTACAGGGTATAAATTTAGTAATGATGCGGTGAAGGCGGAGATACACACATCTGTGTTGGATAAATCGTTTCCGTTGGGATCCTGGCCTTTTGTGTGAGCGCGTTGCGCGGGTTGGGGAGGAGCATGGACTGGAGGAGGAGGGTACGATGCCCCAGGCGGAGGGGGATGCTGAAAAGCGGGGATGAGATGGGGACTGTAAGGAGGACCCTGGATTGGCATCTGCGGGTGGTACGGACCGGGTGGAGGGCCATACGGCATCAGGGCGGGATAGGGAGGGTGGACGAGGTGTGGCGGGGGGTGGGGATAGAGAGGGTAAGACTTGGGGTGCTGCTGGAGCTGGGGCTTTGCCTGATCCGTCTGGAAGGCGGCGGTGGGCGGGGGCGGGGAAATTGCCGTAGCATCGATGCCCTCCCTGACAAGATAGTCGTCGATCGCCTCGAGGTTGAAGCCTGGGACATGGTGCTTGAGTAGGGTAGTGCACTGGGCAAGGAGTTGCTCGATGCGCTCTGTGTGGCCGCGTGGGGTGAGGGTCTGCCTATGCCTGTCCTCCTGGTGGCAGAGAGTACCTGCGGTTGCACAGGCGGTGCATCTTGGGTGTTTTGAGTCGCACTGTAGACAATTTCAGCTGGAATTTGCCGGCGGACGACACCGGCGGAACTTGCCTTGATTTTCTTGCTCCTACACCTCGCGCATGCCTCGTGCGACCGCCGTAGGCGCCGCGTGCCAGAAGCGACGGAGCCCGGTGTCTCATCGCCACCCTCGGTAGTCTTACGTCTGCGCTTGGAGGGCGGGGCTGACGAGCCCTGGTTGGGTTGCTGGTCCTGCGGGCCCATGGAAACGTGCTGGGCAGGATCCATCTGGAGGGCAGACTGCAGGGAGGAGGGCGGGGGAATGGGGACAGGACACTGCTGATTTGGGACCATCGTCGAGGGCGGCCTCAGCGTTTGAGACGCTTTGTAATATGATCCAACCCTAGATCAGGGTTTCCCCATGGCTCGTCTCCCGCCGCCGCTCTCCGGTCCCGCCTTTGCGGACAATGCCTCCACCTACACCCTCCACACCGTCAACGGCGACCACGACAGAGCGCCCCTCATCACCCCTCTCACCCCCGCGTACGGCGCCACCCTCCGCTCACCCGCGCGCCCCTCCTCACGGAAGATTATCTTCAATGCCACCCTCAAAATGGCTCTCATCTTTGTCCTCAGTTCAATCCTGCTCGGCGGCACCCTCTGGCTTGCTCTCCCTACCCTAGACGAGTCAGCTCCATCCGTCGTCTCTGTTGCCTCCTAACTCACCTCCCCTGTAGAGCTGACCGTCCGATGCTCCACATCCCCAAGTCGTTTGACCAGCTGAAAGACCTCAACACCCTCCTTAAGAAATATCGTGACATTTACCCCTATCGCGTCGTTGTCTGCTACGTTGTGACCTATCTATTGTATGTCTCTGTCTTCTTGTCTGCCCTGCCTGGCGCCTTACAATTTTATTTAGTCTCCAAGCCTTTTCGCTGCCCGGGTCCATGTACCTCTCCATTCTAGGGGGTGCTGTCTGGGGCGTGCCGATCGCACTGCCCCTTGCGTGTTGTTGCGTGGCTACGGGCGCTTCTCTGTGTTATCTCATCTCTGCTGCACTTGGCCCGGCACTGTTGACACTGCCAAAATGGAAGACACTTATGGACAAATGGGCTCGGAAGATAGAGGAGAACAAGGAGAATGTCATCTCGTTCTTGATCGTGCTCAGAATCGCACCGCTACCTCCCCATTGGGTGGTGAATGTCGTTTGCCCCCACGTCGGCATCGGGCTAATCCCCTTTTGGATCAGCACTGCCCTCGGTATCCTTGGTGTGACCGTCATCCACACCACCATCGGCGGTGGGCTGGAGCAGATGACAAGTGCAGACGACTTCCACCTCATTAGCTGGCGCAACTTTTTCGGGCTGTCAGCTGTGGTGGTTGGTGTGATGATCCCCGTTGGTCTGAGGTACTGGTTCAAGCGTGATTTGGACAGGGTGGAGGATGGCATTGACGATGAGGAGTGCGAAAGCGCCTCCGAAGCCGGGGACCGAGTATTGGCGGTCGGACCGACGGCCGGGGCACGAAAGAAAGGTACGCGGACGGACGAGGAGGAAGAAGAAGAGGAAGAGTATGAAGATGACGAAATGGAGGAGGAGGATGAGGATATCATACTAGAAGCGGGGCCGTCGATACCCGTGAAAGGCAAGGATGAAGACGGCGAGTAGAATGGATAGAACAATGTATTGTACTGCATGTGACGGATACTACACTGTATATAAGGTGCTATATGCAGCCCGAAACGGGGACGGGGGCGTTGGGGACGGCGGTGAGTGTATGCGGCAGTGAGCGGGGCAGGGGAGACAAAGAGGCGGGTAAAAAACGAATGTTATTATTAAAAGCAAGACGTCAACTCCCGCAAACAGGACAGCCCTGGGCTCCTCGTTTCCCTCCCACCACCATCTCCCCCTCCTCATCCTCCCTTCTCCCTTCGCCGTCCCGTCCGGTCCGCATGGCTGATCGTCATCCATACCCAGTGCTCTCCGCCTACCCACCCGCCCTCATCCACCAGCAGCAGGCACAGCAGCAGCAGCAGATCCAGCCACAGCAGCAACAGCATCAGCAGCAGCAGCAGCAACAACAACCACAGCAACAGCAACAACAGCAGCAACAAGACACCCATCCTCCTCTCCCCAATTTCGCTGACAACGGTCGTATGTGGCAACACGTGCAAATGCGATCTCACGCTGCAGATCTCTCCCCCATGCAATCCAACCCACAGGTTCGTAGTCTGCGATCTACCCCCAGACGCCGTTGCTCTGACCCTCCTGCAGCTAGCCGATCTGTTTCGGAATCAGGCCCCCATGCTTAGAGCGCAACAAGGTCAAACCCAGCCCCAGTCTCAGCAGTTTTCTTCTACTCTTGGCATACCCCAGGTGTCGGCGAATCAAGCTGTAAATGGCCAGCATCAGGCATTTCAGGATTCGCCCACCACTCAGTCCCAACCCTCACATATGCAGCCTGTCGGTTTCAATCCCATGTCAAACGCTAATGTTCACATGAACCCCAATCCGCCGCTGCAGTCACGCAATGCTATCATGCAAGGTTTCCCTCGTCAGTACGACATGGTGTTTGCCCCGAACCAGCAGCTCCAAAACGGTGCCATCGGGTTCGGCAACAAGCAGCAGGGCCCATCGCCCCAAATGCCCCACGCCCCGGCACAGCAACAAACCCGTGATCAACAACATATGCAAGCGGCTTCATCCGAGATTTTCTCCTCCTCCAACGTTCAGAGCGATGCTTTGCGGCGCCCCTCCCCTTCTCACCCACCCATGTCGTCCCAACATGTTCAGGCAGGAATGATGGCTTCTCAGCAAAACAATTTACAAAACCAGTCCGCAAACCCGAATCCAATGAACGTGTTCAGTTCACGTCCCCTGCCTGAACAAATCATGTACTTGCGTAATGCTGTCCGGAATATAGAAAACCAGATAGCCTCGCAAAGAGCTACCATACCAGATACCGATCCCATGATGAAAGCTAGGGTCTTGGCATCGCTCGTGTCCAAAAGAGAAACCTTGTCCAAGATGCTGAATGGTGTGATGGCTAATTTGTGCGTACCCATACTTATAAAGACTTTTGAGTTGTTCTGATCCGAACGGTTGGAATTAGTCAAGCTCAGACTGGAGCTGGACCAGGGCAGATACCCTGGATGTTGCAGCAGCAGCAGCAGCAGCAACAACAACAACAACAACAACAACAACAGCAGCAGCAGCAGCAACAACATCAGCAGCAGCAGCAGCAACAGCAACACCAGCAACAACAACAACAACAAAGCTCGCAAACTCCGTTCGATACCATGACGATGCGGGGAAATAGTATGGGTATTCAAGGGCCATCTATGTCGCAGCAGGTACAACATCAACAACCAAATGCCAGCATGAACCGAAGTCCCTTGATGCCATCGCCTCAGGCAGGTCAAGGTCCCGGGCCGCTACAACCGAATTCATCGAATTTACCGGGCGCTCACACTAATGTCGTCGGCCCCCCCTTTCCATCACAGGCATCGATGCCCCCTAGTTCGGCCTCTCCATTTGCTTTCCCGACCGGTCATATTCAATCGCAACAGGCACAGCTCCAGCGAGCTGCAGGACAGCCTACCAATTTGCCTAACCCAATGTTACTGATACCGCCTTTAGAAAAGGGCCGGTTTGAGGCTGCCTTCAAGATTTTTTGCGTTAACAGGCAGATCAAGATTGACCCCAGGTTATTGAATGTGAACAGCAGGCTTATAGATTTGCATACGCTACATACCTTGGTTATACGCGAAGGAGGTGAAGCAAAGGTACGGTGTTAGTTAGCACTTTAAGAGTCGTACTCATACGTCAAAGGTACAGCAAAAAGACCTTTGGAGTGCCATCGGCGGCCGCATGGGTTTCGTCCAGTTTCCTGGTACAGAAACGGAACCTGCCAAATGCGGTCCCGTTATCGCCCAGCAATTGAAGCACATATATGAACAATATCTGGCAAATTTCGACCGAGCATACATTGCTAACGTGCTGGACTCTCGCCTCAAGGGCCAATTCCCTTCCAATGCTAATCAACTGAGCTTGATGGTATCGATGGCCGATCAACCTGTTCATCAATTACGGTCGCAAGGATTTTCTGAAAACATGATCCAATTCATGGAGTCTCACAGAGCACACCTGCAACGAATGCGGCTAGAACGAGACGGCTTTCACGAAGTGGTCAAACCAGCCACTGGCGATGTGAATCCTCAAGTGCAGACAAATGGTAACGTTGGCATCCAGAATATGAATCACGGCGTCCGACAACCTCCTTTCGTACAACCTGTTCCGCACAATGGCGCTGGCGGACATGTCATGGAAGGTCGCCAACAGCTTGGACAACAACACCCGCCGCTTCCTAGTGGCATAATGGGTAATAGGCATGGCAAGGAACAAATTCAAGCTGCTCAAGCTTTCATTAGCAAGGTTCGACAAGAAACGATCGCTAGCAGTAAGTCACAACTACTCAAAATTGGTGGTTTGGACTAAGCCTGGTACAGACCTTAGTCGACCCCCTGTGACCATAGCACAGGAACACCGAATGGAATGCAATACGCTTATGGATCAGATATTTCGTCTAACTTCAGAACTGGAAAACAAACTTCCCATGCTGTACGTTTATACGAGAAAGGAGGACTTTATCCGCCGTGTCGTCATCATCGTTCGTATCCTGCTCTACCTTCGTATACGAATCCTCTTTTGACACCCTTACAGAGCACTAGCATCCAGCAGCAGAGGAGCATGCTTTCCTCCGCCAATCCGAGATTCTTTGTCAGTCTCGAGTATTTGCGGATCATGTATCAGCAGATGCAACAAGCAACAGACATGTGTTCTCAGTTATTTTCCGTGCTAGCGCAACGGGGGTTACAGTTACAACAGCAACAGCAAGCGCTGCAATCTGCACAAAGATCTATGAATTTCAGGCATCCATTCGCAGGTGATATGTCACATCATCGTCCTCCCGGCGCACCAGCCCAGTTGCAGCCATCCCCAAGTTTGCAACCTCCTCAAGTAGTGCCACAGCATCCAGCGCCTACCCCAATGCCGCTTCAACCACCACCTGCGAAAAGGAAACCCGCAGCCCCTTCTATACCAGCAGTACCTCAGGCAGCAACCTCAACTCCATCTCCTGCTCCTGCGTCGGCACACACGCCTGGTCCATCCATGGCCCCGTCTATATCAAGCCCACTTACCAACCCGCCATCAACGCCAGCACAACCATCAACATCTTCTCCGCCTGCTGCTAGGTCCCCGAAGAATAAAAATCCCACAAAACCGAAGCAGGCTGCTACTCCGACGCTCAAGCAACGGCGACCATCAAAGGCGGTTACATCTGCTGTCGCTCCTGCTGCGGATTCACCGTCTAGTAGTACCAGCGTTAAACGGCCTCGCGATGAGGAGGATGGTGCTGTTGAGGCGGAGGCAACAAGTCCTGGACAAACTGTTACCACTGCCAATGAGCCATCACCTCCCAAACGCATCAAAACCGAATGGGAGAATCTACCAAATGAGGAGTTGAAAAAGAAAGCTGAGACTGTGGAGAAAATTGAGACGATGGATGATGCCAGTTCGTTCCTTGAGCACGTGTCGGAGCTGCTCAGAAAGGCAGCAGATAGCGAGGGGCAAGAATCGACGTTGTCAGCAGATTTGTCGGAAACGTTGGGTATCATTCTCAAAGGGTGCGCCTCTGTGCCGGAGGCGTCGGACAGTGGTTTATCATTTGGGGACGCTGTCACTGGCCATGATTCGCCGCCACCATCAACGGGGTTCGGTGACACTTTTGAAGAGTTTATAGACTTCTCGTTTGGCCAGCAAGAGGGGCAGCTGGACGACGAAGAGGGCTCAAAGGCACACACACCAGACCTTGTGTCATCATCCACCAACCTGAGCCCCGAGTCCAACGCAGACGGGGAAAACTCACAGTCCACAGCTACAGCGACATCTGTGCCAGATATCAAAAAGGAAGATTACCAGGATTTACGACTCGGGTTGTGGAAGGAATTCGATGGAGGAGAATCTGCATATTACCAACCTTTTGAATGGAAATGGGATAGTCCAATGCCGGTACTAGAGCAATCATGGGCCGTAAGCACTTCATAGCCTTCCTGACTGTTCTGTATTACACCTTTACTGAATTCTCTACCTCGTTTTCATATCTTACCCCAATAATCTTTGCCTATTTCTTGCTTATCATATCTCTGGGAGCCAGAATATCTGTCGTAACATCTTGCTACCATGTCGTCGACATTACTTTTATGCGGGTCAGTCGTCTGTGTATTCATACTAGTGTTGTTCTATTCGTTATTTTCTTGTTGACTAAGACGAAAAGTAAAATACAAAATAAGGTATCATTGTAATGTCAGCCGAACGGCTGCACATGGAGCCTCTTATTACGAAGCACTCGAGCTCGTAAGGAGTCCAAACTACTGGATGGAGACTTTAGCGAGCGAGTTGGTAAAGATGACAAAGAACTGATATTGCTTGTTTTATGTCGTTTCTGCAGATCTTGTCTTCCCATTTGCCACTGCTCGCGGGCCACTTGCTTAGTGCTTTCATCGTCCTCAAGCAATGTTAATGACGCTGGCAAGCCATATCTGTCCTTGAGCGATTCGTCAGTTTTTTGCTTTTCTTTCTCGATCTTCTTTTCCTCGCGGAAGCGCTTGCGGACTCGTCGAGAATGGGAGTATGGATCTGCGTTATAGCGCTCCGACACCTGGTGCAATGCCTCTATCCGAGGCACCTGGACCTTGGTTACATGGTTTTGAGCCTCTGTGCTCTTTTCCAAGGCCGCAAGCGGGTCGGCAGACGTTGATTTATTATCTGTGTCTGAAAGGCGTCACCTTAACCATAATTGAATGGACATGGAGGTCATGACATACCATATACAGCGTAGCCACCATTTTCTTCGGGGTTCCAGTCTTCTTCCTTCTGCCGTGCGCCAGATGTAACGACGTAGCGAGTGTTCTGCGCTATGTGTCAAACAAGCGGTAATCAACATGTCCATCCATCCCACCTTGGGATCCGTCTGTATCTCGAACCACCCATCGCAAAGATGACACTTGCATCTGAACGAGTATATGGGAGTGCTGTAATAACTTCCAATCTTCTTTTTCTCCGCATTGTAGCGGACCCCCATGCCAATATGATTATTACATGTATCGCTAAATCATATGTCTTGACAAAATATCATCGTCTGACAAATATTTATTACTCACCACCAGATGTTGAAAGGTAGTTCAAAGCGGGCGATTAAAATTCCCTGGTCCAACTTCCGGGCCCTGTCACCCAAGGCGTGTTTGCCTGCACCAGTTCAGTAACCACTCCACCGAGGGGTTGATGAGTTGTACCTCTGTACTTGTTGAGGCTGCCATGAGAGGGATCATAATCTGGGGGATAGTATCTAAAAGCTTGTGAGCACTAGGAATACAATCAAACAGACAGATGGGTGTACTTGTTGAAGCCTTGCATTGTCGAGGAGGAGTAACGGTCGGATCGGGCAAACACACCCAAACATCACGATCTCGTCCATGACCAAATCCCTCTCCCGGTCGCTATTCTCAGTCTTGTCCCAAGCCCACCTGAGTTGCGCGAAATGGGTGTAGGGTGTGGTACGGAACGACTACAGACCTTCAAAATTCCAGATACTCATATCCAACAGGGTTTGTACCTCACGACTTTCAAGACTGGTCACCAGATCTCTCTCTCCGTTCCTAGATTTGGTCGTCCTTGGCATTTTTTTCCTATCCGCAACCATCGGTTTCTCATCCCTTCGTTCCGTTGTAACCCCTTCCTCGTTTTCCCCGTTCTTGAGACGTGCTGTGGCTCTGTATGTTCCTACCATACAAGCAACACGGGCATCTCCACGAAGCAATTCGACGCGACTGTGGCGTGCCGCCTCTTGCGGAATTTAATTGCAGCAAGTATGGTCCTGCAGCAAGCTCTTTTTCTCCGGTAGAAGAAAGAGAAAACGTAGAACATGGTAGATCGTCTGGACCCACCTCGGTGAGAGGAGTCGGCAAGTCCGAGTCAGGACCTCCCCCGGCGAACGTACATGACAAAGCTAAAGAAAAGAAGAAGCGATCAAGGGTAACACCAACGCAGCTTGAACATCTAGAACGATTTTTCGCCATGGATCGCAACCCCACAGCGACTCGTCGGAAGGAGATTAGTCAAGTATTGAGCATGCAAGAGCGACAGACTCAAGTTTGGTTTCAGAACAGGTGCTAGTACATCGTGCACCCCAATGGTTGTACTGATGTGGTTGTGCCTGATTAGGCGTGCCAAAGCAAAGCTTCGAGAGGGCAAGGTGAGATCCAGAATGACAGATGCCCAAGCTACCGAAAGCTCCCCACTTTCGACTGACGAACATGACGCTAATTTTTGCCATACAATCTTTGAAGAGATGCGTGAGTTACTCTCGTATCTTATGATTTTTCTGGTTCCAACGATTTGTACGCAGGAGTCACATTCATTCCCTGCGCAAGTCTAACGATTGGAACATGGAAACGGATGGCCAGCGAAGAGAGGCGCTTTGACTTGGTCGCCTATATTTGCGAATCCAGACAATGCCTGATCTGGTTTCTCCAATCAGATAGATGGGCCTTTAAGATGGCGATCCCTTTCAATAATATAAACTACACTACCTTCGTCAATGACGGGCCAGGCTTCAGCATCCTTTCTCTCCACCTATCCAAACCCCCACAGTTCTATTTGTACGATTGCTGCCGAGATCGTCCGTGCGGTTGGAAACCTTGTTCGGACTGGACCGAAGGTTATCAAGCATCGAGGATCCTACGACACGACCTGCTGGGAGAAACTATGCAAATGGCTGACCTGCAGCAATGTATATTTCGAACAAAGTCTATCGTATTTGATCACCCCACGCAAAAACCCATTTATCCGTACATTCCAACCACACAGAACCGATCGCACCCCCTGATAGGAATCCCAGATGAAGAGAAGACAGTTAACACTGCTCAACCCACTGCGGAAAGCCACAATAACAATATCCCGCGTTGCCCTTCGCCTGAAGCACAGCCATATAATCATCAAACCGCTATAGGATCTGTTTCTCCTGTCAACGGCATTGCACGGAACACAATGCAACGTCGTTATCTGTTAGAAGTCGAATGTGCACGCAGCCTTCCCGGACTCCGACCAGATATTCAGTTGAATGGAGGGTATTTTAATGCCAGATCATAATGCATCCTACGAATCATCGCGACTGTTACGCTGGCTAGACCCGAGGGAATTACTACCCCTACATTATTTTCTAGACACATTAAGTACAGAAGCTCAGTCACCGTGTCTTCTGGAACTGAATGCTGCATTAATATTAAAGTAGTCAGATGTTCGTATAATATCCTATAGTGACTCCTGTCTCTCTTTACTAATCCTGCTAATGTATGTCCTACTAACAAGCGTAACTGGGACATTCAAGATTAAATAACGTTTGAGCTTGAATTACTTACATGCGTCCATATATCTATCCAGACATCTGTCCAGACAGGTCTGGTAAAGTCAGTGATTGTTTACGCACATGACTGACGGGACGTACCTGCTCGGAACTTGACAGTGACGAACCAGGCTTCGTGACACATTTTGCAAAGCATTTGTCGGTACCTTTCTAACGTGCGGATAAGCCAAGACGAGGAGGAAAAACTAGTCACTATACATTCATGAGCTCCTGGACATTTAACAAAGCAATTTCACTCCGTATGGAGTTCATAAGTGCTTCTTTTCGCGCTGCCATGTCTGCTGCATAACATAGCATGAAAAGAGTAGTCAGTGCATGACAAGACACTTACCAGACGGCGGAGAGGACGACTTGAAAAATTCGGACATAACGTGGTAAGTTGAAGAGGACGACTGGCTTCCAAATTAGGCATACGCCATACCTACTCCGTACAAATGGGAGCTGGCGAATCGACGGGACGCCAGGATGCGGACCAAGCTCAAACACCCGACTATTATCAACTCTTGGATGTAGAGGACACCGCATCTGCAGACGACATCAAGGCAGGTTGCAACTAGCCCTTCGTATTCCCTCTGAAGTCCTACTATAGCGCGCCTTCCGGCGACTGGCCCTAGTTCATCACCCGGACAAGAACCAAGACGACATTGAAGGGGCTACAAAGCGGTTTGCAGCAATACAGCAAGCTTATGAGGTATGGTCACCGCAAGTTGATCATGGATCATAACTTTTTATAAGCACAGGTTTTGAGCGACGATCAGGTAAGATTGTCTGCGGAATTGTGACACAAGATTCATTACAATACAATCTGGAATTAGGAACGGGCATGGTATGATTCGCATAGATCCTCTTTAGTACCGGAGCCAGACGCGGACAGCGTACTTGATGAAGTACGCCGTGGTGCACCACCGCGTACCCGTGGAAGAGGCATGACGGCACGACACCTGGCAAGATTTTTCGACGCTACATTATGGTCCAACTTCGATGACAATGGGAATGTCAGTTTGCTTCCTCGATATCAAGTCTCATTCGCCAACGTGTGTTTTTTCGCAGGGCTTTTTCTCCATATACCGTAATTTATTCGACAGGTTGGCAGTTGAAGAAGCGTGGTTCTCAAAAGATACGGATTATCCATCTTTTGGATATGTGGATTGGCTATGGGCGCCGTCTAACGAGTCACACAATGCCCCCTCGGTGAAGAAATTTTACACGGTCTGGGCTAACTTTTCGACTACCAAAGATTTTTCCTGGAGCGATAAATGGAATATTGGGGATGCACCCGATCGCCGTGTCAGGAGGTAAGTAGATAGCTTGAATATCGTGATAGTACTCACGAAGCTTGAAAAGACTCATAGAAAAAGAAAACAAGAAGGCCCGTGACGATGCCCGAAAAGAGTATAACGATACCATAAGGGTAAACCAATACTCGTTTTCTTTAAACATCCTAGATAACCTGAATTAGTCCTTGGCCAGGTTCTTGCGGAAACGTGATCCACGCTATAAAGCTTATGTCGGCCAACAGAGTCAGATGCCGTCAAAAAGCGTCTTTCCTTTGCCCGCACGTGCCTATGCCAAAAATGACTATGTAGAACAAGATTGGCAAAAGATTGACAGCAGGGTCCTAGATGCGGAGCTGGACTGGACCGCAATGGAAGGCGAGAATCCCGAAGAGTGGGAATGCGTTGCATGTGACAAGGTCTTCAGAAGTGAAGCCGCATGGATTAATCACGAAAGGAGCAGGAAACACCTCAAGGCTGTCGAAAGTTTGACAAGAAGTATGCAAGAAGAACAGAACGTCCTCGGGTTGGAAGAGGAAGAAGCGCAGCTTTCGAAGAATATGGCCAATCTAACGACTATAACGACTGCATCGAGTGATATAATACATGACTCCAAGATGCATAATGTAGAACAAGAGTATCATGACCAACATAAAGCTGTGCGACAGGAAGAAACAGAGGTAGAGGTGAAGGTGGACGGCACAGACGAACAAGCGGAAGAGTCGATTAGTGGTGACCAGCCGGAATTAGATACCCCAGTTGCATCCAGCGCAGTGAAGGGGAAACCTCGTCAGACGTCGAAGCGAGAAGAACGGCGCGCTCGGCAAGCCAGCAAGAGTTTTGCGTCTGATCAACAGCGGGTGAGCCTTAACAGCTAATAGTTACGCAAAAGACTGATGCTTTTAATAAAGCTCCAGTGCAATGTTTGCGAATCTTCTTTCGCGAGTAGAACACAGCTCTTCACACATATTAGGCAGTTTGGACATGCTTCGCCTGCTGATGCGGACAGTACTGTGATACAGAACAAGAGGCGTCAACGAGGCAAGGGTGGAATAAGGTAATAGTGTATTAGTATCTAGAATACATATAGTTACTAGAGGTGTTGTATCAGCCGACGTAGCTTAGCCCATTAGTTGTGAAATATCATCTGGAAGGTATTTACTTTGAGAGAAGGTTAAAAGTCTATGAGGAGAACATATATAAGTTCCTTTTTGTCAAGGACTCGACATAGATGTACCTTTTCAGACTCTGTATATACTTCCGACTGACTTCATCGTTCAGGACATGAGCTACTTGATCAGCTGATATTTTCTCGCGAGCGGAACGTTCGTGTATTCTGGAATCAGGGTTCTTCAGTAAAATCTCGCCAGAGATTTCAACATCCTCTTACCCAACCATAGTTACGCCAATAGGCCAAGGTGCATTCCCAATGGACAAACGTAAGTAAGCATCATTTGCGCGCTGATATTCACGTTTTTGCATGTAATGCACAATTTCTGTAATACGGGCAAGCATATCCTCTGGCAGGGACTACAGCCGGGTCAATTACTGGCAGAAAAACAATTTTGCCATAATTCATACACGTGATTTCAACGTCTTGAAAAGCGGCTTTAGATATTGGGCCGATTGGACTTGCGTGGCCGCTGCAAGTTTGCCTTGAGTTGAGCGCTTGACGTATTCTGATACATAGTGAAGTCAATTGCCTACAATGGACACACACGACAGACCTGGACGTTCATCTAACGTCTCTTCCCAATCCTTCAAGGTACGCTTCAACGCATAATATATCATAGGATACAATTTATCGGGATCAGTCTTCAAAAGACCCAGATCAAGAATTCCAACTGGAACGGTAGTCGATTCTTCTCTCTTCTTTCCCTTCTCATTCTTATTCTTAAGTTCTCTTTCAACATTTTCAACGTCCTCTAGGGCCTTTTTGAAATCGTTCTGACCGCCTTGGCGCTCATGATCTTTTTCCTCGATAAGTTCCAGAGCCCTCAAACGTAACCTTCGGTCCTTGTCATTTTCGCCGAATAAACGTATCGGCTGCCCTTTAGCTCTAAGCCTCCGTATTGTCTCCTCATTTGAGATGTTGAAGGAGGATTCCGGCTTGGGTGATTCTAATTCACGGGCCACTGAGGGAGACTTGCTCCTGCTCAGTGGCTGGGAAACAATCTAACCAGTTATTGAGCACGGACAGTGCGGGGTCACTCTGTTATTATTACTCACCGTAGTAGAGCCGATAACTGGCCCATTCTCGTTAACGTTTTCGTTCACTTGTGCTACTTTCTCCAGACACTTCTTCGCATCTTGCTTCTCTTTTAAGCGTTCTACTTCTCCCCTCCGCATATATTTTGTTGGACGTGCAGTCATTACCTCATCTTCTATTGCCTTGCGCTTGTCTGCGATTACGGCCTTAAGAGCATCCATGAACACTGACAGTGTTGAGTGGTACCCTTTGATTATGTAAGGTGCCCGTTGACTTCCGCCAGCTTCCGAAATTTCCTCATCATTAACAGCCATGTCGGAAGCTTCTGCTAGGTATGAATCCAACGCCTTGTGTATGACTTGGTGTATTGATTATTTGAAGCAAATTTGTCTTGCAGACCGTAGGCTTTGACGGTGAGAAGCCCAACCAGGCGTGTTGTATTTGCCCTTACATTTCGCTAGCCCGGTTCCCAAACCAGAACCAGACAAGAAACTGGTCAGTCGGCCAACAATATTATTTTATTATTATTGCTAATTGTAGTTCAAACATAGCTTCCAGAATTACGTAGATCATTTCAAGTGTATTGCAGCGAAGGGCGACGATTATGTACCATGCAAGGAGTTCAAAAAGGCCTACCACTCTCTTTGTCCCAGTAAGTCGCGTTGGGTTTTTGAAAACTCCTTTTGTGCTGATTTGTATGGTAGATGAATGGGTAAGTTGAGGTGCCCAATTCTTTGATGCGTGACAAATCCAATAATCCAACAGATTGTAAGATGGGATGAGCAGCGCGAGGGTGGAACATTCCCGGCATCATTAGAGCCTTGAAATGGTGTCTAGAAGTGTGCTGCTTGAAGGAACTTAGGCTACTCTGCAGTAATAGATTTATTATTACGGCGTCACTTGTGTGTGACCGCATTCAAATAAGAGCCGCATTGCAGCCATGTTTCTTCCCTTAAGCTCAGCCACCTACCATGAATTACACCAAAGACCTCTCTCATTCCGAACTGTTGACCGTAAGAAGCTCACGTCCGTTCAATGCTGAGCCGCCTGTATCTGTGCTTGTCGAATACAATATCACTCCGGAAGACCTAGTTTATTGCCGAAATCATAGTTCTGTTCCCCAGCTTAGCGAACGCGACTACACGCTTTCTCTGACTGCTGCCGGTCCGACCAACTTGAAATTCACGGTTGAAGACTTGAAGATTTTATTTCCCAAAACCCATGTCGTGGCTGTCCTTCAGGTTCTCATATTCCTTACTTTGATGAAACCTGGTCACAAACGATTTTGACTAGTGCGCGGGAAATAGGCGGAAAGAAATGGCTGCACAAAAGCCTGTTCGTGGCGTTACGTGGGGGGATGCTGCAATTGCTAATTGTTTATGGGGTGGCGTTCGCCTTTCTGATATCCTGAAACATGCGCAAGTTCAACCCGGCGGTGCTCACAACCACATATGCTTTGCATCTAACACAACTCGATGTCAAGATGATGATTATTATGGCGCATCAATCCCTCTGGACAAAGCCCTTGATCCGGAAGGCGACGTACTTGTCGTATATGAAGTAAACCAGTCCGGTTTTCTTGTCATTACTTGCTATTTGACACACAAATTTACTAGATGAATGGCGAAGCCTTGTCTGCAGAGCACGGCGGTCCTCTCCGAATCGTTGTCCCGGGCTATCTAGGGGCACGGTGGGTGAAATGGCTTGATTCAATATCAATCACCGCCACAGAGTCGCCAAATTTTTATCAGCAACGCGATTACAAAGTGTTACCAGCTGACGTTGAGTCTCTGTGTTCTCCCACTACAGCCAGCTTACAATAATCTAGGTGGAATCTCCAGAGGCTGCGGAAAGACTTTGGAAGAAGTATCCTCCTCTGACTGCATTGCCCATTAACTCCGTCGTCGCTTCGATTGTGAAGACTTCAGACACTTCCATGCTTGTAAAAGGCTATGCCATACCGGGCGCATCCGGAAATATCGCAGCTGTGGAAATCAGTGCCGATGAAGGGAAGACTTGGTGTCCTGCGAACATAACCTATCAGGAAGGAAGATGGAGTTGGACTCTATGGGAAGTCACCATCAACGATGTTGGCGAGAGGGGTACAGTCTATAGCCGTGCAGTTGATACAAATGGTGTGCACCAACCGAAAGATGTACCGTGGAACTTTAGGGGAGTTGCATTTAATGCATGGGGAGTAAGGGAGTGGTGATATAATATTACTTCATATTGTCGGTCAATAATGACTCAGAAACATGAAGCAGGGTGATTAATGACTATTAAAGTAGTACTACTAGTGTAATTTTAAGGTCTTCCTGCAAAGATTTTTTTGATCGCACTAGTAGAGTAAGACTTGGGTCGTTCCAGAGCTGGAAGCAATATAAGCGTTTTGGTACCGGGAAAATTGAAGCAATACTAACGAGCGCCAAGTGCACGATCCCAGATCAATTGAGCTGCTACTCCAAATGCGCGAGAAACACCAAAAAGAACGGTGTAATATTGCATTTGTGTAAGTCCGTAATGGGTTAATAGTGCTCCTGAGTGTGCATCAACGTTGGGCCAGGGATTCTTTGCTTTCCCGGCCTGTATAGTTGTTAGAATGCTAAGAGCAAGGACACACTAAGTAGTAGTACTTACCTCAAGCAAAATATCAGGCGCCAAATTATAAATTTGCCCGACTAGCTTAAACAACTTGTCATTGGGCATGTGTTTGAGTGCAAATTCACGTTGAGCCGTGTATCGAGGATCAGTCTTTCGGAGAACGGCATGACCATAGCCAGGTATAACTTGACCAGCCTTCAAAGTGGACCAGATGTACTCCTTAATGGTTTCGTCTGTCGGTTCCTCGCCGAGTTTCGCTTGCATCTTGCTCAACCAGATCAATACCTCCTGGTTAGCAAGGCCATGTAATGGTCCTGCAAGGCCGTTCAACGCAGCTCCATAAGCTAAGAACGGATCTGAGAGTGCAGAACCAACGAGCTTCCCCGTATGTGCCGACACGTTACCACCTTCGTGATCGCTACGGGAATTGAATATGATATCTATAGGTCAAGAGAGGTGGAGTTCATTTACCTATGAATAGTGATATATAATCGAAGAAGTTCGACAAATCCAGGCTTATCATCGAAGCCAAGAAGAGCAGCAAGGTTCCATGAGTAGTCTTTCTCCGGATTAATCGCAGGAACCTTCCCATCTCCGTACACATTCCTGTAGATACGACCTGCAATATTCGGCAGTTTGGCGATCCTTCAAAGTATCATGAGTACGGAAATTTGCCTCCTCTGAAAGCCTTACAAGTCCATTGCATCCTCGAAAACAGGACTCCAGTAATCCTTCTTTGAAATGCCTTCCTGATAGGCTTTTGCAAATGCCGAATTATGGTTCAACTAACCAGACTTTATGAGCTGCTTATTTCACTTGATAAAGACATACTGCCGTGACAGCCATACTGAACTGGCTCATTGGATGAAGTGTAGGAGGACACCTGTCAAGTATTTCTTCCACAAATTCAGGAATAGTAGATCTGGCAGCCCATTCTTTGGATAACTCGGTAACCTGTTCTTGTGTTGGAATTTCGCCAGTTACCAGGAGCCAAAACAATCCCTCGGGTAGAGGCTCGGATCCACCTGCTGCTTTCGGTAACAAAGACTGGCATTCAGGAATGGTCTTGCCACGGAACCGAATGCCTTCCTCTGAAAGCGGGTTGAAAACATGCAAATGAAGAGCGGGGCCATAGACCGACCTGGATCCAACACCGAGCCATCCCAGATGAGCGCTGGGAGTCCACGCATACCTCTGCAGGGGTCAGTTAAGTTTGAAGAACCTGACGTCAACATATGGCGACTGACCCATATAATTGGTCAACAGTGACGGGCCCAAAAGCCTTTTTCCCGTGCTCTGCACGAGCAGCCTTAACCTTGAAAAGAAGTCATGATATGACACGCTAAGATTAGAGCATAACGCGAACATTATCTATTTCTGCGGGAATCAGCTGTGCCAGTCGTTCCTTTAGAGAGACAGGCTTCGACGAGGAGAACCTGCCCGGGGCGAACGAGCTCCGAGCAAAAGACGAGCGCGACTGTGCGTAATTAATGAGTCGTGAATGCACAGAAACAGTAAGAGGAGGCGTACGGTTCTGAGAATCGAACTGGCAGAGAGGGCCATAACAGAGGGAAGACGTGGAAAGTCGGGGCGCGTGGACTTGCAATTTATGCATTCTCCCACGTCACGTGACCATCACGACCCCGCTCCGCTCGTCATGGTGAAGAAACGAAAGAGACCGGAAGAATCTGCAGACGAACACGGGTTTCTTCCACAGGTCACAGTTATACATATCTTGATCCCACTTGTGCTCAACCCCGTGTAGAAAAAGCACTACAGGCAGAGAGCCCATGCTAACCCATTCTCAGACCATTCATTGACCTACCCAACATCTCCTGATCAGATCAACTGGGCATCTCATTTTCCTGCTTCCAACAGACCACCGGAGTTTGCAGACATTGGCTGTGGCTTCGGCGGTCTTTTGATTTCGCTTGCACCCTTGTTTCCGGACACCCTGATCCTTGGTAAGTCGAACTCCGTACCAGCATCCAGTATCAGTTGCCAACCGGCTTTTCCAGGCTTGGAAATTCGTGTCCAGGTCTCGCAATATGTTTTGGATCGAATCGAAGCTCTGCGCGTCAATGCCAAGGCTGCACAGTCGACGTCGACAAATGGTCACTACCAAAATGTCTCTGTCGTTCGAGCAAATGCCATGAAATTCCTTCCAAATTATTTCGGCAAGCATTCTTTATCTGCTTTATTCTTTTTATTTCCCGATCCACACTTCAAGTCACGTAAACACAAGGCACGCATAATATCTCCAACTTTACTCGCGGAATATGCATACGCCCTTCGGCCAGGGGGGATCATCTATACTATTACAGATGTAAAGGACCTTCACGAATGGATGAAGTCTCATCTGGAAGATTTTCCACTCTTTGAGCCTATAGACGAAGAAACACTTCGCTCGGACGGACATGGTCCGATTCTGGATGCCGTCTGCAATAGTACTGAAGAAGGAAAGAAAGTGGAAAGGGGTGGTGGGAACAAATGGCTTGCTTGTTTCAAGAGGATAGAGGCCAAGCGAATATGACATAGGCAATCCCATGTTTTCTATCTAGTCAATCTGATCCTTCTCGGGCACGCTCCCTCCCCCTTTCGGCCATCTTGCCTCTACTGCTGAGACCAGTGAATTCGATTTGTTATCAATTGCAATTTTCATTTCTTCGTGTATAATTTTCCCGGCATCCATTGCTAACTCGAGGACTTCTTCGAACCTGTCGACATGTAGCCGCGTTTCCATTGTCACCAATGTAACCTGACCGGTTTTGGGTAACATTGCGACTGTCATATGGGGCAAATCGTTCTCTTCGAGTAAGCTCAAGTCCAACACGGGGGATGTAGAGTGCACGCCACATGACATCGCGCACGCAAAATCGATTAGAGGTATACCGGCGGTGATGAGAGCCAACGTTGTTCCATTTATGCAAGCCTGCAAAAGGCCACCATCTTGTTGGAGCACTTGGATGAAGATGTCAATTTGTGATCTCGGATATAAACTCGTCTGAATAACAGGCTCAAATGCCGCTTTTATTGCAGCAGCCATTTCCATAATTCGTCTAGGGCGATAATTACCGCTTCCACATGGGGTCATAAGGAATGTGTAGGTCTTACTTATCGCTTTTTGATCGTTTACGGCGCTCGCTGGCACTGAATGCAGCGATACTCAACTCCACATTGATGTTGGCACGGTCATGAATCGTCTGTGAGCGTGCTTTGGCTTCCCTGGGACCAAACACGGAAACGAGAACCTTTGTTAGTCCGTGGGCAATGATGGCTGAACCGTCGGCGAAGCTCTGTTGCAATAGGTCTATGCTAATATTCCGCAGTTCAAACTGTCGTCGACCATCGGAGCGATATCCGTGGTCATTCAATACTTCGACTCTCGAGCCCTGAATATGGTGTTTAGCTCCTGACGACGGCTACATCAACTGATTCACGCACCATTGAGATCCAATGGAGGGGATCGTGTGAGCGCTCGAAATGGCAATTCACCTTTTGCCTTGTACCCACCAAGCGACATGCCCGAGCTTGCTGTCCCAAAGTCGATTCTAGACACAGATCTGTACAAAGTATCGTATTTCTTCCTGTATCGCTCCGCATGTCTCACCAAATTGGCCAGATGACTATGCAACAGGCTGTGCTTCACCACTTTCCTCAAGTGAATGCGAAATATCGCTTTACAAATCGGTCTCGCAATACCCTATCCTCCCTTCAATGCGTAGAGCGTTTTCGTGCCGCAGTCTCTAGCAAGTGGTTGCTTGTCTGACGAATTATTGGTACCCCAACACAACTCCCACAGGCTTTTCTGGACTCGCCTTGACACCCGCAGAAAAAGAATGGCTTAAAAGGACATGCCCTTATCTAGCGCCGGATTATCTTTCTTATCTGTCTGCTTATCGCTTCAAACCTGACCAAGTCGATGTTACATTTATCCCTGTGACAGACGAATTAGGCAGTATCTCAATTGAAGTTTCAGGTCTTTGGGCCGAGACCATTTTGTGGGAGGTCCCTCTGATGGCGTGTCTCAGTGAGACGTACTTCCAAGTCGTCGTGACCGACTGGGACTACACTGGCCAGGAAGGTGAATCTTACAGTTGAAATAAGGGACATGCCTTAAATATGTCCCAGAACTCGCATTTCAGAAAGCGAAGACACTTCTCGAAGCTGGTTGCGTCTTCAGCGAGTTTGGCACACGACGGCGGCGATCATACATTGCACAAGACGTCGTCATGCAAGGTCTCATACGAGCCGCAGAGGAGGCCTCCATACCAGGGGCTATAACTACAAGCAATGTAAAGCTTGGGAGTTTCAGTACCTATCCTTACTAATTATACCAGGTGCATCTAGCATTCAAGTACAACATTAAGCCGATTGGGACTATCGCTCAGTATGATATAGCCTCATACGTACCGGAAGGTATCTGACCTTTAGGGAATTAGTGAATGGACTATGGGGGTAAGACGAAATGCATTCGTGTGTCAATACTGCCACAGGTGAATAGGTTGCAGCGCTGAAAGGTTATGAACGTGCCAATTCAACGGCATTGGCCCTTTGGGAAGACGTCTATAGTTCCGGCGTGACCCTAACTGCATTAACTGACACTTTCTCAACCGAGCGCTTCTTCAGTGTAGTCGTTATCCTCCTCTACGTCTATACTATTCTAACTTCTTATAGGAGCTTGCGCGTGAGCCGGATCGTATGCAGCGGTGGCATGGAATTCGTCAAGACTCTGGCGATCCCCTTATTTTTGGCCCCAGGGCCAAAGAATTCTACGAATCCCTCGGAATTGATCCTTCCGAGAAGACAATTGTTTATTCGGATGCTTTGAATATAGACAAGGCCTTACGATTGAAAATGCAATGCGATCAACTTGGTTTGAAGCAAGGTCCCACTCAATCATCCATCGATAGTACGGTGACTGATTTTTACTATTATGTGTAGTTGCCTTTGGAATCGGAACCTTCCTGACGAACGATTTTCGGACTGTTTCCAGTGGTTATACCGTAAAGGACGAAGCGCTGAATATCGTCATTAAATTATCCAGTGTGAACGATATTCCTTGTGTCAAACTCAGTGATGACCCTACAAAGGTTATTCTACGAACGAACTCAGTTGTTTCTGTCTCATTGTTGTCCACAGAATACAGGGGATAAGGATACTGTTGAAGAACTAAAACGTATATTTCGCCTTCCACCCGCGTGATGGATTTCCGAGCACTTAGCCAACTCCCATCGTAGACAGTTGGCACAAATGTCAATCTGAAGATATGTATAGACCGAAATACAGAATGTTCGCCTTGCGAGAGACATTTGTATTGGCGGGGCATGTTTTCTATATCATACTCTAAGTATCTTTTTAAAAACAAGACCCTGCACAGTAGTCTTATGGAAGCAGGAAACCTCGACTGTCATAGTTGATTTCCATAAATAATCGATAAAGCCCGGGAGACGAGAGAGAAAACAACCAAACCGTGTGTCAGGAATGCTTGGATAATGGGGTGCGAAGCATCGCTACAGTCTATACTTGCCTCTCAGGGTAAAGGAGCGCATATTCGCGCCACCTCAAAGAACATACTTACGCATCAAGTGAAAGTAAATGCTACATAGGGAAGGAATAAAGGGTTCATACCATCCAGCATTGAATGGCTTTCTGGAGCTTGAAGACGCAACCAGAATGGCGGATGGAAGGACAGCTGTAACTGCAAGTCAATACCGCGGTCGTTTGACTTCCCTGTCATCAAAACCGCCTGGACCTTCGCGTTTAAGATCGCCGCGATATCCTGGTCCTCCGTATCCACCGCTTGCCATCCCGCTTCCTGGGCCGGAGTATACACCTGGTCCACCCGGTCCAGGACCGTATCCATTGGGTGGACCATCATTAAAACCGCTACCTTGATAACCAATACCACGGCCACCTCTGTAGAAAAAAGGGAAAAAAAGAAGTAAGTACACCAGATGTTGAAAACAGACATGCCAGTACCTGAAACCACCGCCACCACCCCCTTCTTCCTTAATTCGAGGACCACCTCCGAATCCGCCTCGGTGGCCGGCATCAGGATTACCACCATGGAACCCACCACGATACCCGCCACCACGATCACCGCCATAACCACTTCCACGGTCACCGTATCCGCGCTCACCACCGAAACCTCCTCGACCCCCGTAGCCGCCTCTCGCAGCACCTCTGAAGCCACCACCCCTTCCACCACCACCGAAATTACCGCGGAAAGATCGCAGTGGTGGTGGTGCTACAACCACTTCTTGACGTTTTGGGCGACCTCCCAGGCCTCCCCCTAATCTGCGAGGTTTCCAACCTCGGACCGTACGACCACGCTCAACATCCACTAGTATTCGTTTGCCCATAATGTGCAGTCCATCCGATTCTTTATAAGCAGCTGGGAGACGTTCTGTTCGCCTGCTGACGAAAAAAAGAGAGAAAACATGTCACAAACCTTTCATGTCACGTTCGCGCTCGTAAACTATAAAAGCATATCCTCGGCTGCGTCCTTTTTTGTCGCGAACTACTCGTACCCGTTCGATAGTTCCATAGCCCTCAAATTCGCGACGAAGATCTGTCTCTGTTGCGCTTTTATGCTAAGATAGGTCGGTTAGTAGGTGGCGAAGAGATATAGGTAAGGGCGTACCAGTCTTGAGATAAAAAGAGTTTTGTATGGGTCTCCAATTGCCTCCGGATCGTCCGCCGGTTTGTCTGTATGATGAGTTAAGACTGCTGCATAAGGACATTAAGACGCACAGGTTTCTTTGGCTATTTTAAATTCCTCTGCTTTCTTTGCCCTGCGTTCCTCTCTGCGAATCTGGCGCTTGACGTCTTCTGCAAGGGTAAAAGCGGGCTCCTCTCCCTCCTCCATGTTTTCACCATTACTTGCAATAAGAGTCTGGGTGTTTGACTCGCGCAGACGCGCAAGGACATGGCCGACGCCGCTGACATTTTTTGTTCTTACACGGTCTGTATCTCTGCCGACGGGTCTGGAGTATGGGAGGGGAGGACGTGGGGAAAAAAGCTTGAGGAGATTTGGGGGGAGGAGATGGGTGCCAGGCATGGAGGAAGGGCGTGGGACGGTATTCAAGGTCCGACGACAAGTTGCGGGCAGTTGGGCGGGCGTGGGACGAAATTCAAGGTCCGACGACGGGTTGCGGGCGGTTCGGGCGGGCATCGGCTGCATGGCTGCCTCGACTGTCCGCGTCCTCAGCACCGTCTGCCACACCCCGCGGCCAGCCGCCGCTCTCGGCCTCTCCTTCTTTACAAACAACGCCCTCTGGCTCACGCGCCCCCCCGCCCTCCTCGTCCCCCGTCCCCCGTCCCTCCCCGAGTATGCCCTCCTAGACCGTCTCTCTCCTCGCCGCGTCTCCCAACTTTATCTTCATCTCTCCAAGTCACGTCTCACCGCCCTTATCGTCCTCACCGCCATGTCCGGCGTCGCCCTTTCCCCAACCCCCACCACCCTTCCCGTCCTTCTATCAACCGCCATCGGCACTGCTCTCTGTTCTGCCTCCGCCAACACCCTCAACCAGCTCCAGGAAATACCCTTTGACGCACAGATGGCACGCACAAGGACAAGACCATTAGTCCGTCGCGCCATTTCCCCTTTGCATGCTACAGGTTTCGCGACATTTACCGGCGTTGCTGGTCCTGTTCTCCTCTGGTCCATGGTTAACCCCACAACAGCCATGCTAGGCGCTGCAAACATCGCCCTATATGCCGGTGTCTATACTTGGATGAAGAGGAAGTCGGTCCTAAACACTTGGGTCGGCGCCGTGGTTGGTGCCGTCCCACCTCTTATGGGTTGGGCTGCGTGCGACCCCCAAGCATTAACAAGTAACCTATCAAGTATTTTGTGTATTGTTTATATTTGACAAGATTTCTAGGTATTCAATCGTTCGGCGACATTCTCCCCCCGCTCGCTCTCTGCATGCTCCTGTTTAGCTGGCAGTTCCCTCATTTCAACGCCTTGTCACATCTCGTGCGAGGTTCCTATGCACAAGCAGGCTATCGTATGCTATCAGTCATCAATCCACCTAAAAATGCTCTGGTGTCCTTGCGACACACCCTTCTACTTCTCCCTGTATGTTCCATTCTAGTGCCTCTGTCTGGTTTGACAACATGGACCTTTGCATTAACTGCTTTACTGCCAAATGTCATTTGTGTAAGGGCTGCATGGAAGTTTTGGAGAAGAGGCGGGGAATCAGAAGCAAGGGCTCTATTCCATCATAGTTTATGGTATCTGCCAGTGATCCTTGGGCTCATGATGGTACATAAGCAGGGGATGGATTGGTTGCAATGGATCAGCCTGACACCCCAGAAGATCCTAAAGAAAAGGAAATCAGAAGAATATGAGTAGATAAATTATTATACATACTTAGGATTCACTTCATGGACAGGCTCAAGAACTGTCGCTTTCGCTTGATTGCTTCCAGCCGCTTCTTCATGAGGTCAACTCGCATATCAGCATCCTCCTGCGCTCTTTCTTCATCCAACAGCCTATCCAAAATCAGCTCGCGTTCTTCCTCGTCTCGCCTTCGTCCGGCCTCTGCCGCTTCCCCCGCCGCAGTCGAGTGTGATGCGCCAGTCACAAGTTCACCTGGGAAACCGCTTTGGGCATCCTCTGGAATGAGCTGTGGTTCTGCAATGATGGTCGCGTGTTCGTATGTTTCGAGGGGATCTGGTAATGTCAGGACTTCACGTTCGAAGCGCCTGTATTCAGACTCCAGATCCGTGCCAGGGATCGAATCGATATCGAGACTCTCATTCTCATTCCCATTCCCGATGTCAGACGAAGAAACGTCCGCTGGCTCCGAGAAAAAGTCGGCTGGCAGCACATTAGTTTGCTGCTCTAGCTTCCTTTTCTTCTGTGAGATCTCGAGGGTGTCTTCAATATCTGGCGTCCCTCTTTTCAGCAACTGTCCTTGACTCTGCCGTTCTTCCGCGTTCAACTCTTCCTCCCTTAGCCGAGCAACAAATGTACGATGTGCTTTGCTTCCAAGATGCCCTTCCCAAGCGGAAGGATGTTTAACCGCTGTTCCACAGGCAGTGCACCTCAGCTGGCCATTGGAGCTGTAGGAAGCGTAGCGGTGGGAAATGCGAGTCTCTTGCCGCTTTGCTCTCAGGAGAGAGCGGATGTCTGCCATCTGGGTTGTGTGACAGCGTGACGTGACATGACCTCAGACGAGAGCATCCTCGCCATCGCCTTCGTCATTGAGTCCTCCTTGCCCGTATATCAGCAATGGGGTATCGTTCTCAAGGATTATCTCACTTTTATCTTGAAACGCCTGGCTGATTCCTCTCTTGGAGCCAGGGTACGTAGTATACCGTGTCTGTGCACAGCGTATAATCTTTATGGTCGTAGATGCAAATTGCTTTTATCACATACGGACCGGGAGACACTTCACAGTCCCCTCTTCTTTGCAAACGCTTCTTCGTTGATCATCCACTTGTATTCAAGGAAATGAAAGAATTTCCCGGAAAGCTGGGTTTTGGTCAAGCCAATGCCGGAACCGATAAGGGCACGGCTGCTCTCGAGGCTCATGTTGCTGCTTTAGAAGTACGCCTTCTGATTTCTAACAATTTCACGAAGTATACTGTTTGAATGATTACAGCTATTTGATATCATGGACGAATCCCTTCAGGCGAGGAAGGGCCGAATAATCTCTAGCTATGTTATTCATGTCGCGGCTTATCCTCCCGATGCTTCTCAACATCCGCAGTGGAACGAGTGTGCTGCCCTTGACAACACCTCGTGGGATTCCCTTCCCTCGGAGTATCAAAAGGTTTGAGTCCTGCACTTTGCGTTGTCGTATCTTCAATGTAAAACTACAGAGACACATCACTTATAATGCCGTTATTCTGAACAGTCATATACGCCAGTTTATCTCTCTACACTCAATTGTATGATCTAGCTATTCCACCCTCCAGGCGATTGCTAATTCATCTTGTTCCAGCTGCAGCGATCACGAGCAGAATCGAAACCATGGTTTTCTGTACGGGCCCCACATACGGTATTACTCAGCGGAATATCCACCCTGGAAGGTAGCTACTTTTATCACCCAACAGACTAGCGATCTAATATATTCAGAACAAAAAACCACGCCCACAAAGCGTCCTGGAGATCCAGACAGGACACCTGAATCCAAACGAATCAAACTTACACAGAACAAACTAGAACCGCACCAAGGTAGTGGAGCTGCATCAGTTCAACAGACCCATGCCGGTCCACCCCAACGTACCTCAAATGCTACAGGCGCAGTTCAACATAATACGATGATACAGATTGTTTCAAAAATACGAGCATTGGAAGAGATCATCCGTACACTTGAGACCAGGATTTCGGAAGCTCGGATGGCAGGTAACACTCAGTTGGTCGACAATTTGTCTTCGGACTGGAAGGAGCACAAAGAAATCATCGCGAGCTGTCGGAGACGGCTCGTTGAATATAATGCGGTTCAACCCGGTGGCGGTCCAAGAGGTAATAAATCTCCGGCAACGGATCCGTTGAATAACCCGTCGGATGGATCCCCATCTCTCCAGAAGAACGGAAACCCTACGCTACCTTCTCAGTCGCAAATTGTCGATTCTCGTCCCACGTACGCACAGTCATTGGACATCGTGAAGGCGGGAGGCCTTATACAACAGCAATCCGAGGCATCTGTTGCTCCATATGTGACACAGGTGCCGCAGCCTTCAGAGCAAGAATGGCGACAACGCGGCGCGCAAAGCGTCACTGGCCAGCCAGTCCAACCCCTTACCCAGCACTTGCGCTCACCCCAACCAACGACCAATACGCAACGAGAACAGTCAAACAATAATGCAAAAACCGTTTGGAATGGTCAACTAATCTGGAATGGTCTTGGTTCAACTGGTAAAAAGGAATGTAGGGCAAAGGTTGTTGCATTGTCTCAAAATGCTTCTGAATGGTGGGTTTACCTGCAACTAATTTGAACAACGAATCCAAATTTCCGTAAAGCCATGCAGACACGTGGCCATCGGTAATAACGCTCGTACCAACGCAGGAACCTGCGGTTCCTGCGCCAGAACTGAGAGAATGGATCGCCAAGGTTAAGCCCGTTATATGTCGCTTCCGGCCCCAACTAGAACCAGACTCGACGAATGAGCAATACTACAAGTCTCTTATACAATTGTTGATAACAAAGAGAGTGGTAAGGTTTATTCATCTAATGAAGTTCAAGTCTCAGTATGAAGCTAGTTTGCTGTTGCCCGTTGGACTTTGCCATCCGGAGTTCAAGAAAATAACGTACTGGTGTTCCCTATGAACAACGAAGTCCTTTTCGGCGCATTTTTCCCCATGACTGGCATCCCCGAAATGCCCAAACCTCACACAATACTTAACGCTACACAGGTTGTGGCTCAACTACAACGCCTTCCTCCGGAGCAAAGGCAATATATAATTGGCCAACTGTTACAACGATCAAATCCTCAAGCAACCAGTGGGATACATAGTACGTATTAAATACTCTCCACTGGTATATAGCTCTTACTGGAAGATGGTATGATCTCAAGCGCACTCAAGTACAGAGAAACTGGGCTTCAACTCTCTTAATGTACCACCCAATGGAAATTTGACCGCAACTTCTTCGCAGAATACAGGAATGCTACACCAGCAAAGTCATACTGGAGGGCATAACGAGATAGCCGCGGGCCAAGCGGCGCCTTCCTTATTTCAGGGCCAGGGCGATATGCAATCAGATTGAGGAGTTTGGAAATATGTATCATGTTATTCCGGTCTACATTTGAGGTGTGCTGAAATTCCCATCTATACCTTGTATCTTTTCATGATCGGATATGTTAGGTTGAGCCTCGTAAACTGTAATCACAGGCCTGTCCTTCCTCTAAAGTACTCGTCATTGGACAGGGAGGATGAACAGTAGGGGATGACATGCTTCACTCCAATACCCAAGAAATCCTAGGTAATAGATCCGTAGAGTATCGGCACCCTGGGAAGATGGGAAATATAAGGAGATTGAGGATATGCTGTTAAATTTAGCAATTCTACGTGCAGTGCTTAGATATCGTGTCCAAAGTTGCGTCGTTCCACGTACTTGATGGCATACTCTCCGACTTCCCGTGTCTGAACAATGCTCAATTCTTGAGTAGGAATTCTATCTGCCACATCGTTGAAGTCCAAGTTCATATCATTTGCGAACTGCAAAGTTTAGGCCACGGATTATAGACAAAGACTACCACTAACTAGAAGGACTTTAGAAGGGGTATGCCCTGTGGGTCCTGTTTTCAGGAGGACGGTTCGAAGCCGAACCGAGCCCGTAAAGGGAACGCGGATGATGCTGTCTTTGTTGAGTGCCTATAGCAGCCAAGAAAAATTGAAAGATATACATCTGATCATCTACCTCGGACTCGATGTACTTTGACCGATATCGATGTTTAGTACCGGGTATCGCGCTGTAATTGAACCTACCACACTTTCGTCCCCGCGCTGATGCCAAGGCTTTATAATTGAGGAACTTTGATGTTCGCCAGGGACATTAAGAGCAAGGACATTCTGATGATCAATGTATGCATATAGGTTGTCTTGAGGACCCAAGTCGTCCTCCGACGGCCCATGGCCATGACAGTCATGGTCATGATGGTGAGGCATCGCTGCAGTACGGTGTAAATAGGGACAAATACCCTCGTCTTCAGTGCCTTTGAACAAGGTGAGGATTTCACATTTTCAATTCCATACCATGATGCCACAGTAATTTGCGTTCGATTGCGGTTGACTCACTCAAGAGACCACCCGCCAGTGCGTCTTGTGTCAACCGTATGAGACAACTTTTTTCTCTGATTTTTTTCCACCCAACATACAGATCAACTAATTCGTAGTAGTCTAGGTCAATGTTTGTAATAGTGAGGGCTTGAACAAGCCAGATAGGACGAGCTCTTTATATCAACGATGCAAGTAGGAGATGGCAGTTCCGAAGTGGTGCCTAGAGCAGGCGACCAACATCCCTTCAGGGTTTACAAACCATGCAATACCTCGATTCAAATACGTACGTACTGTGAAGTCTCCATTAACGCCTTCAGATAATTTAATGTGTGTGTGTGACCCTTAGCCAATCTGCCAGATGACTATTACAATCCGACAACAGCAGACCTGAAAGATGCGCAAGCAACCTTGACTGCCCGCACACAAGCTTTGGTGAATGCTCCGCTTCAGACTCGTACGATGCGTGAGTCCACGGAGAGGGCTAAGCAGGACAAATGGCCTTCGGTAAGCATACTGTCGGAAGTTACGTCGTTTCTAATCTCATGATAACGTGTATGCCAGACAACAATCCGGATCAGGTTTCCGGATAGAACTCAACTTGAGAAGGTGTTTCCCTCGTCGGATAAAATCAAGTCGGTGTACGCATTCGTCCGCGGCTGTTTGAATGAAGAAGCCATACCGGTCAAGTTCATTCTCTGTGCGTCAAGTTTCACTCAAGTGCAGAGATAGTCTTAATTGTTCAGACCAATCGCCTCCGAAACGAGACCTCAAGGTCTCTGACCCTAAGATTCGGGGTCTATCCTTGGTCGAACTGCAATTGGCACCATCATCCATCCTGTTACTTCGCTTCGAGTCGGAGAAGTTTAACTGTTTGTCAGCTCAACTGCTCGCGAATGTCATTAATTATTGTCTTGTCTAGCTACCACAGTTGCACCTCCGTTAGCTCCATCCATCCTCGCGCGAGCAACTGACATACCTACCCCGCAAACACACGAGACCTCAACTCAACACGGGAGACTTCCCGAGTCTGATCAAACGCAACGAAGGGAAGTGCCGAAGTGGTTTAAGCTAGGCATCAGTGTGTATTCAAACTTAAAACACTCGCCAAAAATTTAACGACTTGAAGAGAAATAAGGTACATATGATGAGAAGACAATCCTTGATGTACTTGTAGAGTGTACAGTAGTTTTAATAAATGGGGAAGTTGTCATCAACGTCTTTGGCCCATGCCCACAAACCACCAACTACATCCTTTATAATTCCTCGTCTTTCAATACTCCGTATAGCATCCGCTGCAATTTGCGAGTCGTTACCAAGCCTACACATGATGTATATGTCCGTATCAGGATCAGCTGGGATATGATTATGTGGGTTGGCGACAAGTTGGTCGAGTGGTACATCTAGAGGTTTTCGACAAATAGATACTGACACTCCATTTTGGAATGAAAATCAACATACTTATAAATCCTGGAATTTGACAGATCCCAAATTCAATTTCCGGACGGACATCGATAAGACATTTGGATACATCCGACGACAAGACAACTTTAAATTCCTGTTCATATTCCTGTAAGTGGGCAACCTAGTTTATCAGTATGGAACCTCCCTTTGCCGTCATTCGCTCTTGGGATCTACTTGGCTGTAACCCACGCATTTCCCAGTTGGGCCTGTCACCACCGCAAAATTGGATATAGTCGATATCATTGAGGAGTTTCGAGGCTTTGGCCCCCCCACATGCAATGCAGCTGTCTTTGCGAGCGCGTAGCTTGACAGTGCGAATAAGAGGTTGGTTTAATGCAGAAAACAATACCAGGGTCGGCTTCATATCTATTTTTATCATATAAGAAAGGTAATACAACAAGTATTGGCCTACCATGCAGTCCTATCAGAATTTTAATCGTTTCCAAGGCTTGAAGATTTCCGACGATACCAGTAACGGCACCCAAAATACCGGTTTCCTCGCAAGAACCCGACAAACGTGGACTCGGAGGTTTGGGGAAAAGGCAGCGATAACAAGGGCCTGTTAAACCAAGGTTGTATGTGCATAACTGCCCATCATACTTTTGCGCGGCCCCACTGACGAGAGGTTTGTCGAGGAGCACGCTTGTATCAGACAATAGATATCGGGTTGCTACGTTATCCGTGCAATCTAGAACGATATCATATGGCTCTAGCAATTTTATAGCGTTATCAGCTTTCACAGCGAATTCATGTACATCAATCTGAAGCCGTGGATATTGTCTGCAGTTCATTGTCAGCTATCTTACACAACCACTTTGAGGCAAACGGACCTTGACAGTGCATGAGCGGCAGATCTGGCTTTATTCCAACCAATTGTCTCCTCACTGTGTAAAATCTGTCGTTGCAAGTTCGACAACTCAACAATGTCATGATCCACGATTGCGACTTTTCCTTAAGAAAGGGAAGTTGAAGAATCATACTATTTAGGATGTTTTCTCACCGATTCCGGCTGCCGCTACGTATTGAAGTGCTGGGCATCCCAATCCTCCAGCCCCCACGACTACAACAGAGGCCTGCCGTAGCTTAAGTTGGCCTGATTATTTATTAAACTATATGAATCCTGTGAAGATACGTGAAAAGATATGCTTGACCTTGTAGTCCAAAACCATTCAGTATCATTTGTCTGCCATAAAGTTGATATTCTTGTAATTTGAGCATACTTCGCAATCCAAGAGGCCTGAGATATGTATAGCTCGTTTCCACTGTTTGTACTATCCAACCCAAACATTATTAATTACTATTGGCTTAGGGACATCGATGAACTTTCCGGATGACGGCACTCCAATCATACATTCTGGTCAGTCAGACCAGATAAACCTGTAGTATTAACTAAATAGGTTTCACTTGAAAGGTGTAAAGCAGCCACCCTCTCTCCCATGGCCTGATATTTCCTCATATGCAAAGTGGTCGGTCTCTTCATACAAATTTGGCTTTGGTGCAGAGTGCCTTCGTGATGGCGATCCCGACACATTCTGGCAGTAAGCAGTATACCATGTTCCAAAAATGCGCGAATTGTGATTCCGAGTTAGTTCAGACGGACCCCAACCCCACTTTGTAACCGCGGAATTTCCTAGGAAAATGGCAATACAGGTATGAATTCATCAGAGACGTTTTCCACCCGCTCATAAAAGACCTCTAGAAAATAAGCATATATCTTAGTTATCCGCAAGATGACTCTTACACCCCCTCGACGCTTGCTATCAGGGCAGGCACGGGCCCGAGTGACCTGCAAGATACAAGAGTTGTTACTTTGGACAAACCCGATGGGTGGATTACTTTCGATGTATCGTCCGAGCTCAATGAAGACGGTGATGGATTGTAACTTCCAACTCTCATCTACGGTGAATTCAGGCTTATCTGACTACCTAACGGATAGGAGCCCTGTCTACGCTTATGTTCTTCAGGTTATCATTGCTGCAAATCACATGAGCGGCAAAGACACGCATGTTCGGGGACTTCGTATTCTTGGGTCTATTGAGTAAGTTTATGAAAACAGCGAAAATTCAGTGCTCAAAGGCGCTCAGAGAGAGTGCGAGTGATGATGACCCTTTTGTTTTTAAAGCGTCCGCATTTAGGTTATACGAGCAACTCAGATGATCCATGTTTGTGTAACTAAATGTGACAGTGCTGTGTACGAAGATCATCTTGGATGATCTTGTTGCATTGTAGGCGATAATTTGAAGGAAGGACGTGAAATACCTCTATTTTGGTTGAACATGGACGAACGTTCGTAGGTTGTCCAATCTCTACGTTCGCCATGCTGTAAGCTTTCCGATAATGGTTGAAGATATGAATCCTGAGGCGGGAAGGGAATCTCCCGTCTTGTTTGGTCACGTACAGGATTCTGTAGAAGTAAGTGTCATTTGGAATACAGCAATAAATCGCCCTGATGCCTCACTACCACTGTTTGCCCTTGCAACGATACGCCTGCGTCGTCTATTTGAGTTGATGGTGAGGTCGAAAGGGGATGCCACACTGAATCGCAAACTGCCATTGGATGTTTATAGTGAGATCCAGGAGTGGTATCTTCATCAGTTGTTGAGGATTGTCTTGCGCGTGAGAGTAGTCTGTCAATTGTATCATCGCGCAGTGCACCTGGCTCCATTGGTCTATAACCAGTATTAGTTTTTGTCCTGCAGCTCCGGCAGATAAAATCTACACTGTTCCAATCACACTTTGGAAGACCCGCTCTTTGATTTACTTTATCGTGACAAGCGATATGTTGCCATTTAAGACAGGAGCCGCAGGACATCATTGGGGCGTTGTCGGCCTGTTGGCTTTTGCATCACTATTTCATTACGGATGAAATTGCGATTTACCCACGGGACTAAGACCACATTTATGGCAGATTTCACAATCTAATACCCAGCTACCAATTCTGGACGAGGTGGAATCATTGGCCGAGTACGTCGAGCTGGGATGAGATTCAGGAAGCCCACCCAGATTTGAGTCAGGAGAATCACGAAGGATGGCGTGTGTTGTCCCTTGCTCTGCCTGGATGTCTCTTCAAGGGCCTCAAGTTCGTGTGGTGTCAAGAGTGAATAAAATATAAGTACCTTTCGTATTGTGGTTCTCGCTCTTTTCTTCGCTGTATCTTGGCATTCTCCAGTCGTAATTGCCTCTCTTCCTCTCGTTGTTGCCGCGCTTCCAGTCTCTTTGCGCGACTTAGCCGCTCTTCCTCCTCCGCTTGCTTACGAGTTGCTGCCAATGCTTGCTCCTTCTCACTTTCTTTTAAAGCTATCCGGGAAGATCGTTTTCTATAAGTGATGGCCTCTTCCAGACGTTTCTGCCGCTCAGCAACCTAAAAATATGTATTAATTGAAAGATCTATCCACGAAAGTTCAGGACTTGCCTTCAAATTCTCAATTACAATTGGAACCAAGTCCTTAACTAGGGTTTTATACAAAACCTTTTCACTGTAGTGTGTCCCTGATGCAAAGCGGTCGGATATGCACTCCCAGTCATTCAATGTCACACAGATCTGCGCACAAAGTTAAATATAGTATGGCGATAGACAACTACTAACCGTTTCCCATTCCACGTCATCTTGGAAATCTTCCTGCGGCTCATCAAAGGACCTTCTTATATCTTGTGCTCCCGAGCTGTGATTGGCGATAGACATAGAAGCATCGGGTTCTTTATCACTATCATGATCGTCTTCACTGAGTTCTGTTAGCTCGCTCATATCGTCCATATCACTTTCTAAGCCCGTTTTCCACCCAGACGGACGTTGTATGGAATTCGAGTCAATTTTTTCCCCTTCATTTAGTCCAGTCATCCGCTCTCCGGCGACTGGCTGCCACTCATCTTGTTGGACACCTCGCAGGCGCGCACTGACCCTCGTTCCTACGATTGAGTGAGAATTGGTTTGATGTTTAGTGTCCTGGAGGTCGGATGCATGGCCAATCTCTGACAATGTCTCCGTGCGAGCATCCATCTTCAGTGTCGCTCGAGTTTTTGCGACGCGATGTTTTGTCATGGTTTGATATTTGTTGCGGCTATCAGACTTTATATCTTTGTCAAGACGGCGTCGTTTCCTGGAT
The DNA here is from genome assembly GCA_001691755.2 of Amanita polypyramis BW_CC. Lineage (NCBI taxonomy): Eukaryota > Fungi > Basidiomycota > Agaricomycetes > Agaricales > Amanitaceae > Amanita > Amanita polypyramis. The sequence goes on along the minus strand of JNHY02000072.1, from coordinate 6,642 downwards.
GTGTCTTCCTGGTTTCTCTCGTCGTTACTATATCTTGTTCGCCTTTTCTGCGGTTTGGGTGGGGCGCGTTGTATCCAAAGGCGGTCAGCTGTCAGGTGAAAAATCATGTATCTGTATTGATAATAATATTAGGGGGCTTACGACCAATGAGCCAGTACGCATTCCTTTGCTTGTCGTAACCAATTGGTTCTGTGCGCTGTGGAGTGGAATCAGTGAGCTGAAGATTACTTATCCAGCGACTTACCCACAACGCGTGTTCATCGTCACTTTTCATCAATGTTCTTAGCCTCATCGGATGTTGAAACTGCCATTCGGTGAGCAAATGCATGCTATTAAGTTTTTGAAGCATAGGCAGTCTAAGCCAGTCGCTGTATTCGTTATTTAGAACGCCCTCCGGACAGACCGCATGGTCCGTGTTTATATTATCCGAGGATGCCGATAATCTCAGCTCAGCTTGAGGCACACTCTCATCAACTAATGTCCCGTCTTCAGTCAGGGAGGTCGAAAGAGCTCTTTGTGGTTCTGCTCCTAATGGATTCAAATCTGGTGCGCGTTTTGCGTATTGCTTTCGCAGCATGGACTGCCAATTTTCAATTCTACTGGTAGTGAGCGATATTGGATAAATTACATGCAAGAAAGTCACTTACGAAACTTTCCGGTCGTAGGATAAGGTGTACAATAACCTTGTTATGATACGGGGTATGACACGACTTGTTCCTTCTATGAGATCCAATTCAATGTCCTAAGAAGCACCTTATCAACATTTGCATGAGAAAGTACTGGTCGTGACACCTGCGGTTATAGAGACGTTGTTCATAGCGAAGAGGGGGGTGAAGGTGAAAAAAAACTGGCAAAATGCAGCCCATTTCCACTGTGTCCTCAGCACGCCAAGATTTTCCAAAGAGGAAGGAGAGGGTTGGAGAGAAGAAGTTGGGTGTGAGTGAGCAGGAGAGAAAGCCGAGTTGCTAGGCATCGAGCCTTCGAGGCAGATACCGAGAAACAAGCGAATTGGACATTATGTAAGGTTTATCTCCCGTCTATAACTCTACACATATCTACGCATTAGAAAACGCCCGGTCCCAGTCACCATCGGTCTCCTCGGGTGCCGTGGTTATCATGACCTCCTCCGTACCTTCCATTGCTACCACCACCACGTCCCCTACCACCCCCACCACCAAACCGGCCTCTGCCGCCCCCGCCACCGTACATTGCCATCTCTTCAAGCTGAGGCGAAACAACGGCTTTAGCCTCCTTGAGAATGCTGAGGAGCTCACGAGCACACTTCGCATTATCAGTGGTAAAATAGGTATAAGAAACTCCTTTCATGCCAGCGCGCTATCCGTGTATCAGCCAAAACTTTCAGCCAATATGGGCCTGAACTTACACCTGTGCGACCAATGCGATGGATATAGTCTTCGCAATTGTTTGGGAAATCATAGTTCTATAGTCGTTCAGCAGGGGACCCAGATGTGCAGCAAGCAACTCACTATAACGTAACCTACATCCTTGACATCTACAAAGATGCAGCCAGCGAGAGGGTGGGATAGAGCCACAAGTGGAAATATAGAGGGGAGGTACACATAGTCAACAGTTATTCTTCATCTAGAATGAAAAAGCGCTTCGAGAAGGATCGTTATATGGACACCATCACGTCACATCTTCAAGGGAACTCCGTAATATGGCTGATCGATGCCAAGTAGCTTGTAATTTAACACCTCCGTCGAAAGACAGGTCACTACAAGAATGTGTGTTTACCGATCGAGAGGATGATCTTGACAGAACGCTGATGAGATGCCCACCAACACTTGACTGCGGACGAACCGAAATCATCTCCTTTGTCTACGTATCATATTTGATACGAATGTAATGTTCTGAAGGAGTTGGATTATAGCTTGGTGTCATCTACTAGTCCTCTCGATGGAACAGCTTGCTTTGCCTGTCTAACTTCGGAAGCGCCCCTTGAAACTGACGCTAGACTAATGGTGCTGGGCGACTGCAGTGGCCTCCCTAGCTTGGTTTTAAAAGCAAAAGCGGCTTATATCACCTTGTGACCAAGCTTTACATATGGGCAGGGGGGCACCTTTTCAAAGCGCTTGTAAGGAAAAGGAAAGACGTACCAAGACCACGAGACGCTACATCTGTGGCGATTAGAATCGGCGACCTGCCGGCCTTAAACTCTCCAAGAACCCAGTCTCGTTCGCGCCTATAAATGTCTTCAGATACTTGCCATGAAGTGACAAGGGATGTTAGACTTACTGTTCTTTGTCGCCGTGAATTGCTAATGCAGGCCATCCATCTTGCCGTAGATATTTTGTGATGTCGTCAGCGATCCTTTTCGTCGAAACGAAAATTAACACTTTGGCATTCTCAGCACTAATTTGGTCCAAGTGCTTGATTAATTTTGCTTGCTTTTCAAACTCGCTGCAAACTTCCACGATTTGTTGGATGTTGTGGTTTGCCGTTAATTCCATAGAGCCAATATTCACTTGAATCATGTCTTTCAGAAAGTCCTAGGGGATGCCCAAGTGTCCGACACGTTCACTTTAATAGAAAAAGGGAAAAAGAAAAAAAAAAACGGACATTGGCTAATTTCTGGACGTCCTTGGGCCATGTCGCACTAAACATTAGCGTTTGACGGTCTGGTCTTATTTGGGAGACAATCTTGCGTATTTGCGGCTCAAAGCCCATATCCAACATCCGATCTGCTTCATCCATGACTAAATATGTGATTCTCTTGAGGTTCGTCTTCTGTGACTCTAGCATATCAATCAGTCGACCAGGGGTCGCAATAGCTATTTCAACTCCTCGTTGTAGATCACGGATTTGAGGCCCTTTGGGAGCACCACCATAAATTGCGGTGTTGCGAATACGAGAATTCGCTCTTACGGGGAGTAAGAGTGGAACTTGCGGGAGTAGGATTACTTCTCGACTTACCCAAACTTCGTGCATTCCTGTTGTATCTGAACAGCAAGTTCTCTAGTCGGCGCCAGAATCAAAGCGATAGGGCCATCACCCGCGGAGAGTAGTGGCTGACTAAATGTTTAGAGTTAGTAATCAAATCTCCCTCATGCACCACCACTTACGCATTTATATGCAACATTGCCGGAAGGGCAAATGATATTGTCTTACCGCTTCCTGTCTGAGCTATTGCGACCATATCTCTGCCGCTCAAGGCCATTGGCCAGGCCTGGCACTGAATGGGAGTTGGGGATTTGAAGCCTTGTGCTCGAATAGTAGACATGAGGTACTCCGGAAACCCAACTTCATCAAATGATGTAACAGGCCTCGGTACTCCACGTCCTTGCACCTGCCAAAGTTCGAGGCTGAAATTAATATAGGTGGAGGGAAACCTACTTTTATTTCCTTTGAACGCCTGAACTCTTCAATCTCGCGATCGCTTTTGGAACCAATTCTCTTGTCCTCCACATAAAAGTTTTTTTCAAAACGCTCTAAACGAGCACTCGTCCAGTCAACGGCACGTAGCCCACCACCTAGATGCGACATTTTATCATCATGGTGGCCCCATCCCCCACTACTGAAATTACTTCCGTAGCCTCCGTAGCTCTGTATTACTCCTCAGTTAGCGATGTATATCATTCGGAGAGCGAGGCGAACACACCATTTTCGTAAGTTTGGTGGAGTTGAAACAAGGCTGTTCGCAAAATTGAACAAAATGCCAAATCACTACAAATAGACACAGCCACATAACAACTGGTTAGATAGTACATATGCATATATGTAAAGAAAGTATGGCGAGACGAATTCAATGAACAAGTTCTGTTGAATCACTTCCATAACATAGATGGAGATCTATTGTAAGGCCTTACCGATTGAAAACTATCTCGATAAAACAGAAAGTATACAAAATTATCAGACGACTATGTCTGCTAACTTTTCAGCCACGTGCTCCATATTGACTTCTTGCGGTTCCAAATCCTTCGGCGCATTTCCTTTGCTGGCCGCAACATTAGCGAAGCTAAGAGATGGTCGAACATTAGTTGATACGCTGGAAGTTCTTTGCTGTGAAGCGTTGTTTTGCGGCGGTTTGGCAACATTTTGTGCGGGCCGTTCAGATGCACCGCGAGAGCTAGTTCTTGACATGCTCAAACGATCTTTCACGGCTTCTCGCTCTCGCTCGAGACGGTCACTAACTTCCTTGTCTCTTTGGGAAACATCCACGGGCCTTGTCCTTGGCGTTCAGTATTTGAGGGAATGTCACAATTTGAGACTCACTTGGCAGCCCCAAAAGGACTAGGTCGAGCAGCTGCAGACGATGGTGCAGGACTCATCTTTGGCGATGACATTGGACTAGGGCTGGATGAGCCGTTTCCTGACCGGGGCAGCAGCTCCAACTTTCGACGAGCCATTTGTGGCGTGGGCGGTGTGGAGATTGTAGCTGTCAAAACGGTGTCAATTAATTCTAACAGGTCTAAGTAGACCGCACCCACGGGATCCACCATTTCTACCAGTAGACCTGGGCTTGGCGCTGCTTCTCCAGTCTATCTCGTCAACGCCACTTTCTCTGGTATCGCTTCTTGTTCGTGGAGCCCCCACCCTGGTATTCGACACATCATCGGATGGTTTGAACTTGCTGCCTATGCTCCAAAATTCCTCCTTGTCTGTAACACTAGCATAATTAGGAGGAGTTGAGAAGCCAGAACCTTGTCGCTTAGGGGGCAGTGCTTCTAGTTCGGGGGCACGCGATCGGTTCGACCTCCAATCCGTAGAATAATCTGAGACCGTAGTACGATCATGAGAAGATAGTCCGTCGAACCGACGTTTAGGTAGCTCTCGCTCCGGTATATCTGGTAGGGGGCCTTCGCGCCTCCATGGGCCATCAGATTTTGAGGCATCTTCGCTTGAAGGAAGGTTGCCACGTTCCTTAGCTAGAGGGCTCCTTGAGGCCCTTGACCGACACTCATACTCAAAAACTTACGTGGCTCAGCAACACTAACACGGATAGTTCTTCCGGCGAGATTCTAAAGAGGAAATAAGTAGAGAAATATAAGAGAAGCCACAGTGACTAACGGAACCCGTTTTTGCAAGAGCATCCTTCAGACCATCTAGATCTTCGAACTCAACGTAACCAAATCCTTTCGGCTTATCTTCTCTATCTCTGATTATTTTCACTGACTTGGGCTAGATAACATTTGGTTATTGGTGACCTAACGAAATTATGGATTTCACCTTGAAAGTGGGGAAAAAGCTCTGCAATTCATTTTCTGTAAGGTCGAATGCCAGATTCCCAATGAATGCAGTGTAGGGTGGTCGAGAAGGTAAGGGTATATCTTCTCGAGGTGGACCGGTCCGGTCAACTGGCCACACGCTATAAGGCTACATGCTCCTGATTCGATTGTTTAGATCAACCGACCTCTGATGATTTCCTCCCTCTTGGTGAAACGATCATGCCCTCGTGAATAATCATCGTCTGTCTTTACGGCCGCTATTCAAAATGCTTGATTGTCGTTCAAACTATTTTTTGGGTGAGTAGTACGTACGAGCAGTTGGAAGAGAATCCATCTCATCCGCCCACGAACCAAGTGCTATGCGGAGATGAAGTCACTAGCCAAAATGCATTGCAGGTACCTTGCTTACCGTTATCTCCCAAAAATTCATTGAGAGATATTTTCTTCCCTTTCTTCGGAGCTGGAGAGAGTCAGCTCTGAATTTACCGAGTACGTGAAAGTGGATACGATACCCATTTCAAAGTTTTGACGTATCTCGTTGTGGTAACTTTTGGGGTTTAGGAGTGAAATGTACTATGGGCGTCTTCTCACACCGTGAGAAGGCTCAGACACGATTTTTTATCTACCATAATCTAACTGCAAATTCCAAGTATCTCGCTCTGTCAGGTTCTCTGTTGTAGCAACGTCACATTATTGTAATAGAACCACCCCCGGTGCAACACTTGCGATCGTGGGACCACTTTTCCCTACATTTATTTAGAACTCTTCGCGTCTTTCGTACAGTACGGACTGTTAACAATAACAGTTTGCAACACATCAAATACGGACTCCCCCATTCCCAGATATTTTTCGGCCAGAGAACGAGTGCTGGGATCAGTCAAGAGAGATGTATCTGGCCTTATTATGAAATTGGCATAAGTAGATATAAAAAGTTCAGAAAACCTACATAAATCCGCATGACTTCTTGATGCCTGCAATGACTGTGGACAAAAGAACGGCATCAAGGGCATAGTGAGCTACCCGTCCTAAAACCATGGTGTTCGTGCTTTCAAGGTCAACTCGTCACACTTCTCGTGTGTATGTCACAATCAGTTGGTGACATACACATCCTGAGGCAGAAAAAAATGTTTCAATACAAATAACGTGACAAGCCCGTTTGACACCGTCGCTGCCTCTTGACCTCTAACCACCACCTTCCCCTTTTGAACAACTCACCTTGTGAAACCAAAGAGAGACTCCACCTGCTCACCCCCCTGGTCCAGCATGCCTGTGAGCAAAACCTCAGAGGTACCTCCTGCTCCAGGGGAGGGGGGCACCCAATCTCCTTGCTACAACCCCCTTGCATGCCCCCTCAGCAGAGCAGCCTCCCATGCATCTGCCTACTTAGCCCATAACTAGTGTTCACCATGGGTAACCTGTGGGTAAAAACCCATGGACCCTGACCTGTACCTGTTAC
>JNHY02000071.1:0-66094 GCA_001691755.2 Amanita polypyramis BW_CC | reverse complement strand
AGACGGTGATTTTCTGCATGATGGTATCGTCTTGTGCTTCTCATGTCAATCCTGGTGTCTCTCAGGGATCTAGCAATTGATAATTTTATGATCCGTAAGTCTCAGCTATCTGGTCATATGGTGCGACGTTACCCGCGGGTGTCAGATAATGCGTTTGGTAAAGGCTTACTTTGATTTACTGCTACTGACGTTCGCGTGGTTCATGACTCCATGAGTAATATTAATACTACGCTAAAGGGACAGCGTTCTTGCTCGAATAGCTCCGATAATTTTCATGAACATTTACTAATTTCCTGGCTGCACACAAATATGTTACTTACAGGCACAGGAGGGTGGGGTGGGACTTACTTGCCACGGCTACGGAGTTAGAGCACCATAAGCAGAGGGACCTGCTGGTTGATTTGTCAGAATATATGTTGACTCTTCCTGATGGTTTCCTCTGAACAAGGAATGAATGTGAACATCAATGGTGTTGAATGGTGCAGGCACATCTAGGCACATGCAACTGGGTTCGTTGCCTCTCAACTAATGAAGATCAGTACACGCGACCCACATGGCTATTCACGCGCGCCTATTATCGGGACGATGATTGGTGGTATTGAAGCGCGTGATTATCTAAAGTTGGACTAGGATACACACAAGCGCGCTTCGGTGGGTATGGAGCGGTGATCGGACCATCAGCCCAGCCACCCCTTGCAAAGGTTGTCCCTCGCGGTGCGCTAGGGGCTTACAATACATGAAAAACAAATGGGGAATTACTTACCAACTCTCTAGTCCGGCTGTCGCTCATCCCGGATGTCTCCTCGCATCCCCTGTGACTGTGACTACCCCTCCATTGGCATGCATCCTCAGCTCGCTACTGTCGCGGTTTCAACACAAGAGCTAGATCGATTGGACGAACCCCCGTTTGTGAACCTGACCTACAGGTAGCCTTTCATTGAAAAGCACCAGCGCGCCTTGTCCCCGACGGATTGCCCAATCCACTGAACATTCATATCACCTGTGTAACTAAGGGTGCAGTGGGCAGAAGTGCAAACGCGATCAGTAGGTACAGAATTTGCTTGTAGTTGCCTGCCTCTGCTTTTATCCCCCTTCTCTTGTCCGAGTCCCTCTTATTTTACATTCGTGCGTACAGAGAGGGGTAAAGATACTCGGAACACGTTCGCGAGACATGCAGTGATCGATCGATTGATCCACTCCTTAGGGATGATGACGACGATGACAGCGAGCAATGGTATGGACATTGATGATTGATAGACTTTGTGCCAGAAAGCCAAGCCAAAGCCAAGCCAAAGCCAAGCTGGGCCTGGTACGTCACCAACGTCGATGATTGCCATTAGTATACCCACCTTAATGAATTGAAGGACTTGCAGATTTCCATCGTATGGATATCAAGTCCATAGGAACACCCGACGCCGTGTCAGGACAACATTATCGCTAGAACCTACCAGTACTCGCGCGTATCGTAGATACCACAAGCTCATATGGCAATGGTCGAGACAGCCCTAGCTTGCGGTGTTATCAATTAGAAAGCCTGAATTCGGGGGGTTTCCTGATCACGTAGCGAATATTTATTAGACTCACGACTTCGTCAACAGAACTGTTTACCACTCGGAGGAGACAACGGAACGTTACATGCGGGGATGGTTAACGCAGGCAGAATTTCTCAGAGCACGAATCAGACAGCGTGAATGTGTTCTAGATGATAGCATCGTAATTGGCAAGCCCATGACCGGTGACCTCTCGGACCTTGGGCCGTCCACCGAGAGGTATGGGGTTCGACTGTATGTCCCAATGACCAGAGAGATTCGGTCTCGCCTTGGTTTAACTAATGCCCTCTGAGATATCAACACTTGTACGTTATCATGATGCCAATGTTTGATCGAGGCTGACTTTTATGTGCCTACTAGTTGGATCCACTCATTAGCATCCTGCGAGGCAATGTCAAGACTGCTGCAGCCTCAAATGTCCGTACCTCGTATGACCTCCACGCTGGCAGCGCAGAAAAGACCTCTTATATCGAAAACAGTACATTTACACCACTGGGCCAAATGTAAGTACAATCCTGTCAGTCTCTATATGCCGCTCACAAGAAAAAGGCCCAAGGTTACTTAAGCGATAAACCGTTCGAGAATAAAGCCATCATCGGAACCCTTCGTGACGACCTCTTTGGAGGAAGTAACAACATCATCAAGCAGTTTCCAGGCCGCTTCAAGCAAAACCTGGATGATAGCTATTCCTTGACACCTTCCATAATTGCTCTCGCAGCTACGGCGGTGAGTGCAGTTACCTTTAGCCGAATGTGGCTCATATCCTTTTATCAGGTTTTTGCAGTATTGAAAGAATGGGAGACCGGGCCCCGTGTCGTCGCCCATTTTACATCCAACGTCTTTACTGATATATATAATGGACATATGAATGACCGAGAATATCAAGGATAAGGGCGAGCACAAGTAACAGTCACTCTTACGACGTCTTTTCTGTTTGGCATCCTCGTATGTACATGACATTGTTACTCTCACATGTCGACTAACTGGATTAAAGGAGCTATGTCGTCAACAGCCCCGGCGCCGATAATGAAGCCTTGATTGACACTGAAAACGTGGCCGATGAGTAATGTGGTTGCATGCGCTTTGTATATATGAGTCCGACTCTGATTCAACCCCACCTCCCTTTATATAACCCACAAAACCCTGTTGCTGGATATGACTCTGATGTACCCCCGTCTCACTGCCCGATAACCCACAAAACCCCCCCAAAAAAAGAATTTACGCTATATACTGTGCTTAATAAAATTTTATTTGTCGTAAAACTGTGATCAGTGATAAGAGAAAATTGTAGTATAACTCCCGTGAATTATAAACTCTGAATTCAGAATTTGGGTTTTTCCCGATGTTGTTCTCGATGAATTGCCCAATGCCATTAAACATTCATATTAGGTGCCCGTCCAAGGTTGATTCGTTCTTATTTTATTTTGGTGGTTTCAGGCAAGTTGTGTTACTCATTCGCACACACAGAGAGGGGTAAAGATGCTCGGGACATGATCGCGAGTCATCGATTGATTGATCTCTAGGGCCATTGCAGTTATCTTGATTTCATTTCATGACGCAATCATGTCAATGATACAAGTACAGTATATTTTCTAAGTTACAAATACAAATAAGCCTTAGTTTGCCGTTGCAGTCGTGTACGGAGTTGTAGCAAGGCCAACGCATCTGTTAGTAGTGTCATAGACACTGTAGAATCTCTCAAGGAAAGTATAACCGCTGATGAAGCTAAGACCTGGGTTATTGATAGACCCAATGTCCCCAATAATAAGGTAGATAGAGCTGGCACTGCCACCAATGGCGACGTTCAAGGAGCGCGGCCATATCTGGGCGTTAGGAGTTAGGCTGTGAGTCACCTGCAAGGGCGACATCAGCGGTCTGGTCACGACGTGTCAGAAGAAAAACATACGCCATTGATTTCGAAGTCCAAGTTCTGCAAGGCGCTATATTGAGACGAGGTGATCTGGAGAAATCCGGTAGTCGGGTCTGCGACAGCACCAGTTGCAGACTTATAGCGATTGAATGCATCAGTCGCTAGAAGGACTAAAGTTGTACCTGTAAACCCAAACGTGTCACTAGATCGTGCCTGCTAGCTCTTTTGAACCTACCAGTATCGACGATGCCCGCCGTAGGGGGTAGGATTGTCGCAGATCCATACGCGATAGAACCATCAATGCCCCAGTATTGACTGGCCGGGTAGCCACTTGTGACGGGCCTAGGTCATATCGTGTCATCGTTGGTACTCCTAGTCGTAACTCTAACTCACACATAATTAATCTCCCCGGTATACTTGGTATTATCGACATCTCCTACAACATCTGGAATTGAGTCTCGTACTTCCGTAAACATAATAGCTACATACCCCATGAAATTTCACCATTCTGAATTGATATTGATGTGGTAGGTTCGAATGAGATACCGATTTTGTTGGCGCTAATCTTTCCTTGAGCGAATGCATTGTCCGTTACGGTAGGGATTGTTTTTGAAGAATCGGGGAGAAGGGTTCCTAAAGAATAGTTTAAAAGTCGAATAACTAGCATGCAAAGTGGTCTTACCGTTAGTAAGACCAATGGGCCCGATCCTGGATGAATTGAGGATTACTCTAGTACTTAATTAGTTATCCACGTACCCCAAGATACCATCTAAATTAGAGAAGCCAGAGGTCTTCCAAAAAAAAATGAGCAAGACAACTGAACTTGAGTTTCCAAACAACTAACATTTGTTGCGACACCAATGGACTGATTTGTGATAACCAAGCTTCCAAGGGTGACAGTGTCGATGTATTCAATCCCTGGAAAAAATAGTTGGAGAATGGCTTGAGATAAGTTGATAAATCCAGACCTGAGAAATATCCAGACCCATATGTGATAGACTGCGAAGGCCAAGTTACATTACTCGCTTCATTCCAAACAAACGATCCACTTACCACATTATCCTTCGTTTGTTGGCTGGTGCTAGTGGCGGCATAGGGTCTATCGGCGCCTACCCAGGTATTGGAGCTAGGTATATAACTCAGTGACCGTATTACCTCGTAGAGTTGGAGCTTCACCTTCCCGTGTCAACGATAAGGTTGTCTTAGGAAAAGTTAGTATGGTGTTTAAAGTGAGGAACACAGGACCCACAGGTGGTAGGGGGAGTTCCAACGCCGACGGACGCTACGTATGTCACAATCTGATTGGTGATCGGCTCATCGATGCGGATAGACGTTGAGGGGTAGTGCTGTCCGTTTGCCTTGGCCAACAGTTGACGGACCCTCGCTTGATCACGTTGCATAACATTGTGAACACCCGTGAAATTGAGGTGTCGTGAAAGAGATAGCTTAGTATAAGATGATCGGGGAGCAATGGGGTTGGCTGTGGCCACTAGAGCTAGAGCTAGAAGCACGGTGCTCAACAGTGTTTCGCAGATCATGATAAATCGTTGGGCTTCGTTAGAATCCGAAGGTGTGTCATCTTTTTATACGTAGGCGCATGGAGTCCTCTGTATGTAATTGGCGAGGAAATTATGATACGAGCCATTCAGTAGCGCCGCACCTAATGCGCTCGTTCTTCGGGAGTGTTCCATTTGGTAATCAATAAAGAGGAGCAGCTGGGTAAACGGACAGTAGCACCTGGCAAGCATCTGTGATCAGGATCAAGATCATGACAAACTTGGTTTTGGCAAGGCGGCATTCAAATAAAATGCCAGCTCATCAGCAGCACTGACACTTGAATATCTGTTGCAGCTTAATCCAACGAAGTTCTTGGCGCCTATGGTCTAAAGCGGAACATCGACAATCCATTGCCTACCACCTCCGTATCCAGCTTCCTCAAGCTTTTGGGCGTGCAGCGTGAGCCAAGGATTTTACTAATATGCCCACGATGAGAACCGTCCATAAGGTCTAGCCGAAGTTCGAGCATCGTAACGTACTAAAATTAGGACCACTCAGTACGTTTTAGGTCTTCTGAGCTAAAGTGAGAACGGGCAAACCGAGGACGTGGGCATGATGGGTCTGTTACGGGAAAATCGGTTCAGTATAAATAGAAGAGGTACACAAATTCGTGACCACGAATAGGTTAGCTGGATATCAGCCAGGCGAATTATTAATGCAAATCCTGCCGTGGTTGTGATCAATTCCTTGTACCCCAATATCAGCTCTTTGTGCGCGATGTTAACGACGGTAGCAGACTCAAATTAAAATAGTGTCAATGTCCGTACTCACCTCAGTTGTGGTGACAGAACGACACGTCGCGAATCGCAACAGGGTCACACAACCGTATGCTACCCTGAGCCCTGACTTCCTGTAGGCCCGATTCCCATGATCCAATGATGCGGCGCGCACACCCTAAGATACTATCATGGCCGGTAAAATTGCTGGACAATTCATGGTAATAACAAAAAGTGACCATATCATGAATACTGGAACCAAAAATTGTGCGACACCAATTGGCGGAAGGGGTCAGTGAGTTGACCATGTGCAATATCGTCACCGGCATACCCATGGCCAGACTGAAGGCAGTTGTACATGACCCCTTACACCACGGCATCTACATTGGGATAGTCAGAGCTCGATAATGTTGCGGGATCTTGCGAGGTATTAATCGCACTTGATATGTGATTCGTTGGCCACAACTGGTTTGGCCGCATAAGACCAACGAAAATATGACCCGCTACAACTGTCATGTCAACACTGACGGGGATGGAAGGTGATAGGCCGACTGTGCCTACCCCCCCAACACGATCGCAGGCTGTTTGCTGCTATCGGTCGGTAATTGGACAGTATGACAGGGTCATCATTAAAGTCAACCAGCACTCTGAGTGTCACCGTAAGTATAAGGCTCGTGCCCACTACAGAACAGATTAGGATGTGGAGTAATCAATCGAAGGTTCCCGCGAGCCATGAAGTGAATGATCACTTGATGGCGTACAATCGGTGATAGGGTGCTTGTCGGATAAACCTTCGAGACATTAGTTGATGTTTGTAAGAAAACACGGGCCCATCGGGGTTGTGAATAGCCTGTTTTCGGGTGTACTGAGGAAGTACGCAGTTTGAAAGTTTAAATGCCCAGGATATTACTCGCACACGCGCAGGTAAGACCACGATCGATTGATCCTGGGCAGCATCGATGACAGAACGTCATGCGAAAATAGATACAGGCAGACCCCTTCAGGCACCCTAAAATCGAGGTGCCGCGCACAGTTGGACATTCTTCTAACTGACATTCGATTAATGTCAAACATCGTCCGCCTTCTGTAGACGGACTCCACTTTTGACACGCTGTGTATTTGGGAACTCTGGGTATTATAAACAAAAGTATATGACACACCCGTACTACAACCATCACCGATCACGACACGTCTCAAATCATCCCTGTTACGCTCTTGCGCGTGATAGTCGTATATATGCCAAGATTTTATGATCGGGTATACAATTACGCTAGGTTCCCTTTTGTCAAAGGTAACAAAGTCAACTAGCGCCCTTTGGAGAGGAATCCGTTTTCAGCTTGGGTTGCTATCCGCCGACGGTTGAGCATATTTCCGTTTGTATTCCGCAGGCGTTTCTATTTCTGTCCCGTGCTTCCACATACCACGTCTTTTGGCTCTACCGCTCCAAGATTAGGAAGTCCAAAGCATGAATGCATGTACGACATTACTTTGCCTTTCTTTCTTCCTCAAGGTATGCCTCCTTCCCCTCTTCCCCGTATTGTGCAGAAGCCTGTCATGCAGTGAGATTACTAACAATGACAGTGTGCAAGCCTGTTGACCTGTTCATATGTCGTTGCCCATCCTGCTCGAAGCATCTCGAGGGCCAAGTTTTTCCGGAAGAATAGGCCAGGAACATGTACATTCGCGACCTGTGTCATTCTGAATCGTGAAGTTCCAGAACACGGAAGTTTGATCCCACTCACGATTCGAGAATATTGATCTCTGTGCAGCAACTGACAGTACACTTTCTTTTTCAGTATCCTCTTCTTTAGCCAGGTATGACTCTCAATCGCAAATGGTTGAGCTGGTCGACCAAAGTGTGCGCCCTAACGTTATTTGGCACATGAGGAACAAGGTGGTTTCTGTGAAAACACACCTCGGGCGCATCAACTCCTGCAATACGGATACTTATGGTTTGACCCTTGAGTTCTGCCGTTAGACGCATATTAAAAGACTTCCAGTGAGAGTAGGCACGTGGATCACGTACCTTTTGGTGTTGTAGGTACTTTCCTAAAATTGATTTCTGGTGTGTGATATAACCTGAAGCCATCTGCGTCTCCCACACTGCAATTTTGCATATGGTCACTTCATACCCGGTATATAGTGTTACTTACGATGTTACCATGCCCTGAATCTTGCGTTTTTTCTCCAGCATGGCGGGGGTAATATGGTTGGCATTGGGTATGCGCTTTATGTATCTAGTGTAAACCCTTCTTACGACAAATACCGCAGCGACAATTAGCCCGACTTCGCCAAGCTGTGTCAAGACTGTGTCATATGTGTTGTTTTTTCGGGGATTATTTTTTTCTATTGGTGGACTTGGACCCATGAGTATGGCATGTTTGTGATGTTCAATCGCTGGCGGGTCCGTTCCCACGATAAAGTTCCAACTGTTATCTGATAACAATGGATACAGAATACTGCCCGCTGCTAATTTTGTATGCAACAGAGACTGGAAATGCACAGGACGTCGCGGACATCATAGCACGACAATGCAGAAGAGTGTCCTTCCGTGCTCGCGTGATGAGCATAGACTCTTATCCATTGGTATGTCTACAAAATGAACAATGAACTCTCTGCTTATATACTCAAATTCAGGCCGACTTGGTGGCGGAAGAGCTCCTCATCTTTGTCGTGTCTACCACTGGGTCGGGTCAAGAACCGCGGTCAATGGTGCCGTTCTGGGATATGCTCCTGAGGTCTGACCTTCCAAGCGACCTTTTTGAGGACATGACATTCGCTGTCTTTGGCCTTGGAGATTCGGCTTACGAAAAGTTTTGTTGGCCTGCCAAAAAGCTGTGTCGGAGGCTGCTGACTTTAGGTGCTGTTGAGTTGTGCGAACGGGGAGAAGGTGATGACCAACACCTATTGGGGTAAGTTAAACTACTTTGCTTGCGTGGTTGCAAGCTCATTCCTGCAAAGATTAGATGGGGCGCTTATACCATGGATAGACACACTCCTCGAGGCTTTATTACATTATTCTCCAGAAACCAGTTTACTTCCTGCATCATCAATTCCACCTCCACGGATTTCTCTTGTCCGGGCGAAAGCTATGGCAGACAGGGGTAACGACCCATTGCGTTGTGACGAGAGATATCACTCTGCACGGGTAAAGTGCAACAGAAGGATTACGGCCAGTGGCTGGTATCAGGACGTCAGACACCTTGAATTTGAATTTGACCAAGACATTCAGTTGAGTTCATGGCCTTCGTCGCAAAAGAGGTTAACCAGGTAGTCAGGTACTCCCCCGGCGACGTCGCCGTCATTCATCCAATAGCTAACTCGGAGGATGTAAAATCCTTCTTAGAGGTCATTCGCTGGAGCGAACATGCAGATGACCATTACAAAATAGAACGTACCATGCTCGGAAAGTGAAGAGCACATACCTGGAGCAGCATACTGAACTTGTGTACAGACCAAACTCTTCCGCCGAACCTTCCTCAAACCGCTACAATAAGAGAACTGTTTACTCGATACGTTGATTTTAACGCTGTCCCGAGACGGACTTTCTTCCAATATCTACGGTACTTCACAACCGATGAACTAGAGACGGAGAAACTAGACGACTTTTTATCTAAAGAAGGTGCAGTAAGTCTCTTCTGATCTGATTCTCTGGCAAGCTATTTACTACCATTATTTGAAGGATGAACTGTATGAGTATTGTTTTCGGGTGAAACGGACAATAAGAGAGGTTCTCTCAGAGTTTCATCACGTTAGTATCCCTATCGACTATATTTTCGACGTATTTCCCCCACTAAGGCCTCGGCAATTCTCTATCGCAAGTTCCGCGAAGGTAGGTTGTGAGAATATGAATCGTAGATTTCAATTCATTAAAAGTAACTTGCGTTAGAGGCACCCACGGGAGGTACACTTGTGCATTGCCATCGTTAAATATCGTACAAAATTAAAGGTACCACGGCGAGGCATATGTACATCCTATATATCTGGTTTGAAGCCATGTTCGCGGTGTTCTCCTTTGATAACGTATAGTTGTGTTAATATTTTGCAGGCGATGGACTTCTTGTTGGCATACAGAAGGGCTTATTCAGGCTGCCCCCTCGGAAAGATACGCCAGTAATATGTGTCGGACCAGGCACAGGTGTAGCTCCAATGCGTTCCCTCATTGAGGAACGAATACAAGATGGGTCGTCATGTATTTGCTCATCTTGATCCATGTCAACTTGCTCACGCGGCGGCAGCAAATGTTCTGTACTTCGGCTGTCGTTCGTCTGCGAAGGATCAGCATTATGGGACCGAGTGGAAGGCATATGCAGAGTTACAGAAAATTACGTATCGGACGGCCTTCTCGAGAGATGTACCTGAAGGCAAGAAAAGAGTATACGTACAAGATTTGATGCTGCAAGACGCAGAAGACATCTGGAGGCTTGTTGGTCAAACCGGGGCCTGGATCTACATATCGGGGTGGGTTGAGTTCTATTTTGTATCATCCCATGTTATCTGCTATCTATGACAACGCTAATCGACACTCATCGTAAAAGATCGTCCAACAAGATGCCAACCGCAGTGAGGGGTGCAATCAAAGATGCAATAGAACGGTTTGGAGGGTATTCACCGGAAGATGCATCCAAGTACGTCGAGAAAATGATTCAGGAGGGGAGGTTAATAGAGGAGTGCTGGAGTTGAATCGCAATTTAGTAATTGACCAGTACCGTGTGCGGTATTAGCCGGCGTATCCTTGTTGATATTTGATCGGGAGGCCATAGTCGCTCGTGACAAACATAAGTATACACGCCTTACCCCCCTGCATTCCCGCATCAGGTTATGGATGCGCCCAAGTCGATAAAGTGCGTGTCCAATTAGACGTGTGGAAGTACTCTAAATTGTCTATACAGGAAGCGAAAGATTACCGATAGAACTATTCCCAATGCTATCTTGCAGAGTCCAGACTTCAGCCAGGACTCGAAAATGTACCAAGACTTACTTGAAATGGAACGAAAACTTGACTGGAATATGATGAGGAAGAAGGTCGAGGTTCAGGATGCACTTTCACGGACTCCAACTGTAAGGTGTCAAATTTAATGCACATATGTACTGACCGTTGAACGCGTCTGTTTAATTGAATACCTTCACAGACAACACGAACACTTCGTATATTTCTCAGCCATACCGTGTCAGGACAGGTGTGGCAAACCGCAGCGGACGTTTCCCCACAGGCAAACTTTGAGACGGGGGAGGGGATTCCAGCGTGGTCGTTTAAGGTTGAAGGTCGACTACTGGAGGTATGCTTCCTCTGATGACTGTTGGGACGTCATCCAACCATGAGCCTAGCTACCGAACCAACGAAATCGAGACAAGACTTCACCGCGCAAGCTCTCAACATTGATAAAACGAATGATCATCGATTTGGACCGAGATCCTAGTTTGTACCCTGACGGGAATATCGTCGAGGTTTGAATCACGACTGGCCCACGGATTGCACACTCTCACTCAGTTTTAGTGGCCCAGAACACCTGGTTCTCACAATCCTGTTCTCGACGGCTTTACCGTTAGGCGGACAGGTGATGCACCAACAAGAATTCGCGTGATTATACACTTGGAACATTCCCCGGAACAGTACAAAATACTTCCCGAGCTAGGTGATTAGTTCAATTTTATCATATCTTGCGAAAGTTCACACTCGCAATTAGGGAACGTTCTCGGCATCGGGGAGGAAAGCCGTATTGGCGTTGTCCAAGCTCTCTGGAACTACATCAAACTCCAAAATCTCCAGGATAAAGCTGATCGGAGGGTTATAAAGGCGGATGAGAAGTTGTTACCGGTGTGTAAATAGAATCATGTCAACTCTCTCGTGGTGATTCACAAAGTTATAGATTTTTGGCGCTGAAAGTGTGTATTTTCAAAACCTGCCAGAAATTGTGAATCGTTATTTGACGGCACCGGAGCCTGTTGTGTTACATTACACCCTCAATCCAACCGTTCCTCCACCAGAGCGACCGTCGGCTTGGGATGTTGAGTTGAGGATGGAGGATACAACTCTAAAAAACAGGATGGCGGTAATGGTAAACCCAAGTAAAGAGAGTACGGAAAGCCTTGCGAAACTTGACGAAGAGGTGTGTGTGTGAATCTGCATAACGCATGAAGTGGTTGATCTAGATGGCAAAATTACAGATTTCCCTTCTTGCACAATCATTACACAATTCATATATAAAACGGACATTCTTGCAGTCGTTTGCGAGTGACCCGGGTAGATTCATACAGACATGGCTAGAATCTCAATCGCGGGACTTGGAGACTATTCTGGGAAGCGGACCTACAGACGGAATGACCGTTAGACAAGAAGACTTGAGACGCAGCGAGTTCTTCCGTCTTCCCTGGGTGGAAGAGGTTAGTCTTGTTTATTTGACTCGCGCTAACATAACTAAGCAGATTTTTCCGTAGGCTGTTGCTATTCAGGAAGGCATACGTCTCGCAAGCAAAGGTGTCTGATGATTCGTTCTGCCATTCTATTTCCACGGTGCATGTATTTCGTTTTTTGTACGTTATTAGATCGTAAATATAATAATCTTGTTGATCGAACAAGCTAATGTCGTTACATGAAGTGATAGACATCACAAGCTCAGGGCTTGGCGACTTTCGACCCTACCAATTACAAGTCCTTCACCTTCACGTTCAGTCGCAAGTCAGCTATGCTCTAGCCTGCAAGGAAGAAGGATCGAAGAACATTGTCTTCGTCGCATATAAATCGCATGCGACATGCATGGATGTTGTGTGCACCATGGCTACCACTTGTGACTATCATAATTTTTACGGCAAAGCTATCAGGGTTGGACACTAGTTCATAATCCTATGGGATATAAAAACTGGCTGCCTCGTCTCCCAGTATTTCCATCCCTCTATCCCAATCATGCGTATTTCTGTCGTTTATTTTTCCTTGCTTTTGCAATCGCTCTATGCACTCCCGGCTCTATGTGCTTCGTACCATGTCCACAGCAGCGCACCAAAGAGGTGCATCGTTAGTACTGGTAGGGAGAGGGCTGGAGAATCTGTGAAGACCGTTGCGTTTCACAATGGCTGTCCTCCTGACACTGTATGCACTTCAAGCTCCTTTTGTTGCCGCAACCCTTACTTACACGTCGAATGATAGATTATACACACCGGAGAGCCTGTCAGCCACGAAGTCACACATGGCGTTGTATCCGGTAAAACTGGGTTGTATATTGGCACACAGGGAGTTGGTGACTTTCCACTTCATATATTGCATCTGAACTTATTGGCATTCAGAAACCATCGGACGGCAAAGAGCTTGTCTGGGTCAGGAACCCCTACACTTGGCAATTTAATCCTAGTACCTCTCTTGAATTTCATGTGTAAGTACTGGTTGGCCATGTTGTCACTTCCCTGATTATGCTTGCCAGAATCTCTGTCTCGGGCAAAAACATTTTTTGGGATGTAAATCCAAACAAAACAGGATCAGTAAGCAGGATTCTGCTCGTTGCTTTGTATTAGGCTGACATGATTGATGCACCTAGGTTGAACTTGCCAAAGGTCCTATTACAGAAGGAGACATTTTCTGGGGCTTTGATGCGGTTTAATTACTCTGGAGGTGGTAGCAGAAACCTTCCTTGACGATGTAGCCGTTTATGTAATTTCCATATGAATTTACTTTATAATTATAATGTTTGCTTGAATATTTGAGAGAAAAACATGTACTGGGGTAAACTCCTACCCAGTTGTTGTAATGTGTCTGCCGGTGGGTGGGGTGGCTATCTAGGCAGTTACCATTTTCTGTCCCTGTTAGCTTTGGTCATCATATCATCATCATCATCAATGATTATTGGGATAAGCATGGAGACCACTTCTGGTCTTTATCTATGAGTAAACACTAATTTTAGGAATACTGTTGTATAAGATACTTGTAAATACCTTCTGAATTCGATAACTATCCTATATTGCTCTACATATCTTGAACATATTCTTTGTTTTACAATTTATATACCCTCACAAATGCCCTGTTAACTCATACTATGTCTAGGCTAGACGTCTATCTATCTATCTATACATTCCTGTACTCAAACGCCGGAGTCCCGGGTTCAGATGAATCGATGATGCTCTTGGTGATGCCAGCTTCGCCTTCCCTCTTTCTCGCCTCCTCGGTTGACAACACTTCCGCCTCCACCAGTCCCAGTGTTTTCTTCAGGTAAGGCATAATCTCAATTAGCACTTGGGTTTCTGAGAATAATAACGTTCGTCTAAAAGCGGTCGTCGCACCAAACTGTGTCATGCGTTTCTGAATTGATATCGAAATCAGAATCTGTGCTTATGGAAATGAACGACAAAGTGATGCTCACCTTGAACGCCTGAATGAATGGCATAGCTCTCTTGTCCTTGATCAGCCCCTTCTCAATCAGTAAGTCCTTCACCTTCGCGTCATCTACCTTGTCCTCTTCCGCGTGGTACGACTGTTTCACAATATCAACGCAGACGTTCTGCCATTCTGGGTACTCCGTGGCGACGTAAATCCGAACGCTCTTCGGCTTCTTGGGATCAAATGACACGGGCCCCTTACTCTTGTTCTTGCTCAGTATCTTCACCAAATTCGTCTCCGCATCTCGCATCATCTTCGTTACGCCGCGCATGTACAGAGTAGCTTCGACCAAGGTATGATTAACTTCCTTCTCCGGCGTCGGCCATCGCGCGTTCTGCACTGATGTGGGTACGCCGAGGATGGACTGATATATGTGCTCGGCAAAGTGAGGTGCGATGGGTGAGACAAGTAAGGCAGAAATGCGGATCCAGTAAAGAACGAGATCGACATGCATGCCGACGTCTGTGGTGACTTCGCGGTACCAATCTCGCGCAGATTGGAGTTCGTAGAAGCCATATTTCAAAGTATCCTTGTAGTTTGTGCTGTTATGGCCGCAATGTTCAATCATAGCCCGAACAAGAGAAGTTTCAAGAACTCACGCCTCATAGTGGGTCTGCGTGATGTTGATGAGATCATTGATTTCATTCTCAAAGACGTCATCGTGGTAGTTCCTTTGCCCCTGGCGTAGCTTTTCCTTGTCTTTGACCATGTCCTGTAAGACAAACAATTCACTTGCTTGCATCTGAAGAGGTGCATCGGCACTAACCTCACACCAACCAAGCAACGTGTGCACACGCAGAATATTTGCATTTGCTGTCTTCTCGTCGAAGTTTGCGTCTTCCAACCCGTCGCCGGCATCAGCCAAAGTAATTCTCGTCGCATCCGCCCCAAATTTATTAATAACCTGTCTCAGCGTGAAAAAGTTACCAGTACTCTTGGACATCTTCTCTCCGTTAAGCATCAAATGGCCGTTTGTACGTATGCTCCGAGGCCATTTATCCTCAGGCAAAACAGCGACGTGACCGTACAATGTCATTGTCAGGCTGTTAGGTATGAGGTCCTTTCCGGATGAACGAATGTCAAAAGGGTAGAAGTACTCGTATTCGTGCTTGAGGGCGTCAGCCTTCTCCTTGGGTAGGGGGGAGGAAGATGGGAAGGGACCATTAGATAAAACATATTCCCAAATTTCGTCCGTCATTTGTTCTGGTGTGATTCCCAGTGGTCCAAGTTTGCTACCGTCCAGGGTGTCAGCTGTTGATGATATTTATAAGTGATCCCACGCAAAACGAGGGTCGTACGTACGATGCAGTAGTTGACAGACAGTGTAGTAGCTCGGGTAAATTGTGGCGTCACTTAGAGACTCAACTACGAATTGCGGGTCCCAAGGGAGGTCAGATCCCAGTCCATACGTACGGGCACAGGCCCATTGACCCAACCATTCAAGAGTCTTCTCGAACGCATGCCGAGTCTCTTGCGAATAGAATTCCATATTTGCCACTAGCCTAGACACATAACCTGTTACTATTCCCGGAATGACAGCAAAACCGACAGTCACGAACCTTTCGGTGTCTCCTCTCCATGACTCCTCGCCGTAATCCATATACCACTGGTCCATCAGCGCAACAATACACTCATCACCACTACGGGACAAGACGAAACTTTCAGGTTCAGCGTAAGCGAACGCAACTCCAGCCTCAATCATTCGCACTCTGACGCGCGGTTTCGCCTCTTGCACAGACTGGCCCTTGAACTCCCCCACAGTCATCGTACCATTGTAGAACCCTTCTTTATATGCAATATCTTTGGCCTCTGCGAGTTGTTTCGTATCCTTTGACGACTGGATCTTCAGCTCCTTAACTAGGATAGGAGCCGTCATCTCGCCATATGTTGGTGTGCTAAGGACGGGGACGGGATCAAGGGCTGCCCATTCGGGATTAATACCAAAGTATTCGGCCTTCTTACGGAGTTCCGTTAAAGTTTGAAAGTCATCGGGAGAGTCAGAAGGCACACAGGTAACAACACCAGTACCCTAACACATTGTGATGTTATTATGTTGCCCAAGAGGGAAAAGAATATTATACCTTGGTGGGCAACACGTTCTCCATAGGCAAGACATATACTTCTGGGTTAACGGAGAAAGGAGCCGTGACACGCGTACCAACCATATCCGAGCCCTGGATTTCAAACAAGAACTCAGGTTCCTCACGTGGTGTGATAATGCCCTGGAACGCCATGTTACGAGCAGCACGGCGCGTACAGAGATAGGCCTCTTTGTCATTGGCGGAGAACACGCTATAGGTGATGTTCGGCCCAACAAAGCAGTTTGTCTGACCGTACATCGTTTCGGGCCTCAAAGTTGCTGGGACCATATAAATTTTCCGCCCAGCTAGTTTATCTTTTGCAGCTTCCAGGATAGGTACTGCTTTTTCGCCCCATTTGGTAACTTCCATTTTGATACAAGTGTATTCCTGTGGTCCAACGCCCTCTCCGCTTTGACGGTCATGGTCCATGCAAGGTTGACCATCCTTTATACTGTAAACGGTGTATCGCTCACCGAACTTGATCTTGCGGGACTTGTATAGCTTGTTAAACTGCCAGCGAATAAGGGAATCATAGAACGGATTGGCCTTGGTGGTGATGAAGGAGCGGCGCCAGTCTATTCGTACACCAAAGGCTTTGCCGTCTTCCTGTACGACTGAGGTGGTAAGCACAGGGAGACCAAAAAACAGGATATACTGACTATTGCGATGGGAGGGAAATATGTCAACCAATGCAGGGGATCGGCAAACTTTTTGATCTCAACGCGGGGTATACCAAGAGACTCTAGAATTAGGAATTGGTAGGCGTGGCCGGTAGATTTTGCAGCTATTTTTCCCTTCTTGGCTTTCGTTTTATCGGTAGAATTGGCCATCGCATCAACAGCAGCAGCCTCCTCTTCTTTGGCCTTTTCAGCCATCACCTGTTCGTATCGTTCAAAGTCGGGACCAAAAAGCCCCATTTCACGAACGAGCTTATCAGCAGAGGCCTAAAGTCAAGTCAGATATATGTTCAACAGTGGGGCACGATACCAACCCTGATGGGCATCCCAGTGACGTGGAAGCCGTGGGGGAAGAGGACACGTTTACCCAGCATACGTTGGTAACCTGCTGCGAACTCGATCTTGGAGATGGTAAAGCCATGACCCAGGTGAAGAGTCCCGTTCATGTAGGGAAAAGGAAAGTTTCCGAACCATTTGGGGTGCTTTTGGTAAATCTCGGCGTGTGTAAGACCTGCGAGCTCCTCTTTCGGGGGAGCCTCGATCTCAAACATGCGTTGTTCTTGCCATTGCCGCTGGTATTTGCACTCTAGTTCGATGAGATGATCTCGTTTCGCGGTCTAAGAAAAGGATTGGTGGTTGTCTGATAGGATGGCGAGGCGACGAACCTGAGTCAGCTCGAGAGTCTGAGC
This sequence comes from Amanita polypyramis BW_CC, assembly GCA_001691755.2. Lineage (NCBI taxonomy): Eukaryota > Fungi > Basidiomycota > Agaricomycetes > Agaricales > Amanitaceae > Amanita > Amanita polypyramis. Next base: position 48,589 of record JNHY02000071.1, on the reverse strand, counting down.
CATGGCCCTGAAATGGCGCACGCGGAGGAGGGTAGGGCAAAGGGTCTTTGGACGGAGCCAAAGAAAGGAAGTCGTTTTGACGGCAATTGTTCCACTATTGGTGAACGACCAAACAGACGTCGCTGAGTTTGAATTCTAATATAGCCTGACTCATTCCTTATCTTATCTCCAGTGTTTGGGTCGGTTTGCATCCTCTCGTCGGCTCGTCCTCCTCACCGCTGTCCGCACTCGCTATGGCGAACGAACAGTCTTTCCGCGCCAATCTGTCCCAGTTCCGTTGGGCCCGCGGCGCAACAGACGACTCCCAGCACCAACCTCCCCCCGATGGCTCCAATCCTTTTTCGCGCTTCTACAATGCCATCGCCGGCGACTACGTACCCCTTCGCTCCAGCGACCGTAACAATCAGGATGATGCCTGGCTAGCTCTCTCAAGATGGGAACGTCTTCTCGGATTCGTTGCTTGCCTTATAGGAGCGGCCGTCTGCTTTTTCGTCGCTTTTATTACCCTTCCTCTCCTCGCACTAAAACCAGCGAAATTTGCTCTCTCTTTCAGGTATGTTGTAAAATCGTGAATTTATCAATCTAACCGACGAAATTATCCATATAGTCTAGGAAGTATGCTTGTCATGTTCGGGTGCGTTCTCTCCTCCTAATGCTTTGCCCGACTTTTACCAAGGCTCTGAGCAGCTTCTCAATTCTCATAGGACCAATAAACCACATTAAGCACCTCATATCCCCTGAACGTCTGCCATTCTCAGCCGTGTATTTTTCTAGTCTGGGTCTGACGCTGTATTTCTCTCTGGGTGTACGTTCTACTCGTCCTGCTTATCTTGGATCATCTAACATTCGCCGCGATCATAGGCTAAATCATATTTTGGCTCCCTCATCTGTGGCGCAGTGCAAGTACTAGCACTAATAACTTATGTCCTGGCCTACTTCCCAGGAGGCACGCAAACCCTTCGTATGGGCGGCCAACTCGCCCTGCGTGGTGCAGGCAGCCTTTTACCTCGTTAACATTACCACGCGCCTATCATGATACCTATGGCTCTCCGTCTCTCTTGTCATTATTGTCAGAAGTTTGTGATCCATGCATCCTAGTTTGCTATTTTGCGACCTAATCTATCCCCGCCGCACTTTTACCACGGTTTGTACATTAAATTATTGAAATGCATGACTCCCCCTTAAGTGTTGGAGTACAGGCGCTGCCATTACAACATTAATTGAATGTTTCGCTGTTCTACGCTGCTTGTATGCGGACCAAATGAAAATGCACAATGATAAGTGAGAACACACTGAAAGCACTAGTAGATAAATAAGAAACCAAGCACACAGAAATTATGCCTCTTTTAGTCCCCGATGGCCATGTTAGAGGGCTGACTGTCATCGTGGAGCCCAGCACTATCCTTCAACCTCCTAATCATTATTTCAATATACGCTTGGTTAGCCCGCCAATCGCCTCCGAGTAACTCATAATCCTGACACAAGTCAGGTTGCTGTGCGTACAAGGGTTGGTGAAGACATACCACATTGAGTAAGGACAACCGCTGGAGCATAAGTGATAACCTCTTCCCCACTTCCTCCTTGAACACTAGCGGCTCAGGTGGTGCAGCTAAGAATCGTAGTGCCGTGCTCATTGTATGCGATGCCGAGAGTGATCCTTTCCATGTCTCGCCATGGCCGGCGTTGTCTGGATCAGTATAATACTCTATATGCCGCCAAATGAGCAATAAAAGCATCTCAATTACGGCTGTGTGTGTTGATCAGCCAGGTTCAGTGCAATAACACCTACACATACCAAACTGCGTCTTCGCCTCCCGCGTTGTCCGTGCTCGGATCTTCTCTAGCTCCTGATATATCAACTGCCTTTTCTGTGCGATGTCCAATTCTTGTATTATGGAGGGATGCACGTCCTGGATCACATCCAGTATATTTTCAACCCCAATGTGGTCCCTAGCGGCCAACTCGGCAGACAAGTCTGCAATCTGTTTTAACATCTCTGCAAGCCCGCTGCATAAGTCATTCAATGCTTCTATGGCATCGCCCATTGTTGGGACCGTAGCTGGGAGCGGTGTCAAGTGTCAAAAATGAAAGATTGAAGCAAGTAGTTGGTGTGCTAACCCAAAAAGTTCGAGCCCCTTGGCTCCTGCCGGCTGGGTGATGTTGTAACAGGTGTCAATACTAGATTAATCTGGGGTTCTGTAGCCACGATGCTTTAGGACCGAGCTGCAAATCACGCGATGACTATCCATACCTGTGAAATCACTGGCAGTTCCTAGATACGTCACAACTCCCTTCCGCAATAACCTTTCTTTCTGTGACACAGATAAACCAAACCTTGAGAGTGTTGCGAAACCTGAAGGCCAGTTAGCTAGCACCGTCGCCATATAATAAATCACCTAACCAAATGCTGGGATGCGAGAATTCTGTTCCTCTGCGTCGGTCTGGGGAGATACGTTCTTGAAGGGTTGGCCATATGCTAAGGACCTGGTGGAGAGACTTAAAATAGCAGCATGAATTGCACCAAAGCCGGAATTGGTCGATAGCTGCGACGCTTCAATATATGTCTGAAGATGGAAAAAGACACCAACATACCATCTCTGTCTTCGGTACTGATGGTAGCACATTGGCACATAAGATGACCACAAGATAAAGTTCGTCGAGGAGTGACTGTGGAGCATAAGCTGGTTCGTTCTTTAGCAAGATAGCGATCGTATCGTTATGACTTGTCAGGAATTCTCGAGCCTAGGACACGCTTAGAACTAATATACGGCCAAGATATTGCTCCTAACCTGATTCATTACAGTCATGTGTTTCGTTCCCAACACTGCCAATAAAGTTACAACCAGTTCCAGGGCAGGCATTAATAATTGGTGGTATCGTTGTATTGCAGAAGGCAGGAACGAATCTCGATCTATAGATGGTTCATTCGACCCTTGCATGAGATTAAGGTTGAGGGCATACCCATGAATGCCTGGTCCGCTTCTGGTGTTGCATCTATATAATCACACCGAGCCAGTACTGGTAATGCTTGTGCTTCAAGTAGTCGCTCAGCCCCGGTACGCGTCTGTGCTAGTCGGATGAAGAAAGACATCTTTGCCTCGTACACATACAATGGATTAAGATCGTCTATACAGGGCGTTAACACCCATTCCAAATGCAAGTACAAGCACTTACCCGGATCCGGCTTAAGAACAGACAGTAATCTTACATCCGACTCTTTGATCCCGCGAACAAAGTTCGCCAACATACCATGACGCGCAAGTACAGTCAAGAGCACATGCTGCTTTTCCAAGCCCGACAATTCCGCAAGGCCGTCCAGTAGCATGAAAGCGATTGTCCTCCAAACCTCTGTACCATCAATTGCATCCCGGGCGGTTGTGGTAACCAGCCTTTCCATGGTGCTCTTCATCACTCCTAAGCTGCCGGATTCAAGTGTCGTTTGTGAAGCGTTGGGACCGTTGAGAGTTGAAATAAACAGGCTGCTTCCAAGGAAATCCTCACGCAACATGGACGATGACAAGGTTAGAGAGGTGGCATTTGCCCTCGCCACTTGGCGATCAGAACGAAGGTGAGGAGTGATCAAGTGGATGTAGTTGATCAGTGACGCGTATAAGTTACCACGTACGAGTTCGACACGGTTGTTTTCAATGACGCCCTGTAATATTGCACGCAAAATTGCGTACAGCCTTTCGGCAGGTAGAGTACTCGGATCAGCTTCGCCACCAGCGGACTGTAAGATGATTTGGTAGTGTCTGTCCTCACGTAACTTGGTAATGGACGTTAGAATCGTTTCTGCTAGTAAGACCGCGGTCGCCTCGTCAATATTTGGTGATTGCATAGCCGTAGGAAGGACGTGAAGAAGGTCGAACAGCATGTTCTCTCTGCTGTCGTACGGCAGTCTATCGAAGCACTTGATAAGCGCCATATCAAGCAATTCCCTCCACGCCCGATAACTGGTCGCGACGGAATGAGTCACTTCACGGCGATGGTTCTCGACAGCGCAACTTTCAAGGATGTAAGCAGTTTCTTGAGCCAGTTGATCAGCTTGTGCAGGCGTCACAACTCTGCCCTGGGCATATAGTGAATGCTTGGAAGCCTCTAGTAGTGCAAGAACCGCAGTTCGGTCAACAATATCACAGCCCATTGCGTCTTTGCGGATACATGACAACAGGTTTAACTGGCCAAGAAATTGCATCTCAATTGGCTTGACAGATAGACTGTCCGACCAATCAAACATGAGAGACTGTAGGAATTCTATAACCCGCATATGGGATTGACCAAGGTCACGGAATGGTCGCAGGGCACCCTCATTAACAAGCACGTCCTCGTCAAGCTCAGATTCACTGCCAAAAAGGATGTCGAGCAATTCAGACACACCCTTGAAATGTCCCTTGTTTGACAGGATGTGTAATTCAAGTGCCACAAGCTCAAATATGCAAGACCGCAACCGCAAGAACGATGTTATCACAGGGACACTGGTTATACACCGTGAGCCATCGCTAAATAGAACTTCGATGTAAGGCTCTTGAAGAGCCTCTGGAATGTGCGTTGGGACGCTGGCGAGCTGGCGAGCAAAGAAATCTTCTCTAGTGCGAAGATAACGAGTAGTGAAGTCCGAGGTCTTGGGATGAACGCAAAGTTGATGAATGACTCTGTAGCATCTCTCGGCCAGCCCCGGAAGAGTGATGAAGAGAGGCGTCGCTTGTCTATAATGGCGGTCTCGCTCTTTTCCCTTCGTTTTGAGGAGAGGTACTCCTGAGTTAACTAAATCCAGAATGGCATGAACGGTTGTTCGACGAGCACCCAAAGCGTGAGGGTCTTGCATTTGTTGTTCACTTCCTGAGCTACCGAAGAGTAAGAAATGGGCAATGTTAGGATAGGACCGACCAGAATGGGTGTTGAGGATCAGCAAATCAAGCGCAGCAAGTCTGACGACTTGCTGGAGGAACTCGGGCTGACTCTCGACGTCTGGTGCTCCCGCGCCTGTCGTCTGTTCTGCGACTGTCTCTGCTTCTGCAATATCTTCCATAGATTCAGAAGCTAGCACCTGCACAAATCCACTAAGTATACGCTCTGAATCATTGCATTTTGATATTAACGTCATCAAATTTGAGCATAGAGGGGAGGATGACAAGGCTGAGATGATCTTGATTGATAGTAGGACAAGCTCTGCATGGGCGGGGAACGTAACGTAGGCTGCGAGTGCTGGAATATATTGAGGCCCAAACGACAGTGCTTGGTCAAATCGCGTGTAGTGGGATCTTGGATGCAGCACCCCAGCAATTGGGGCACTATCAATTTCGCTGATAAGTGGGACGAAAACATCGAGAAAGATGTCTTGTATTTCCAGCACCCGCTGGACAATTCTTAAGACGCGGATAATGGTGCTCCGGAAAAATGGCTCATCCTCAGAGAGCTCCTTTTCAAAGCCCTCTACACCTTCGACAATATACGACAATAAACTGCCTTGCAAGGGAGAATTCGTCAACAGGCGCTTCATAACGTCATAGCCAGGATGAATAAGAAGAGGGATCAAGTTCTCGGCTTTCAGGGGCGTTTCGTCTATTGTAGAAACCAGCGATTCCAAGTCAAAGCTTGCCAAGGCACGCTCGATGTAACACAAGCAGAGGTCGTTCATTTGCCACCTGTCCGAAATTTGGGAGTATTCCCTGTGCGATATATTTGCAAAAACATTGTCAATGATGAACGAAGTGAATGGACTGACGCCCGGAAGGCGGTAGGGCTGACCCAGATTTTCGGGGATGGTATTAATAGGCTCCGAGTCGGCCACTCGGTCTTTCAATGGTATCCTTTTCGGTGAATGGATGAGCGTGTTCAGGAGCCTCAGGAAGGGAATCGTAGCTGGATACATCCTGTGGACAGTCTCAATCTCTTCGAGTTCGGCTTCCACACCCTTAACAGCAGGTAAAGCAGCGCCAAAACCGCCTGCTCCACTGGCGCGAACATTGATGACCTCAAGTCGCTCCATTAACGTCCAAACTGCCTTGCATATCTCTACTCCTGGAACACCGGCCCCAGGCTCGCAGAACGCAGCAAGGGTATTAAACAATGCTCCTTTCAGCTCTAGAGGGACGCTAAGCGGAATTAGATTTACTAGCGTCGGGATCGCACGAAAGTGAACATGTCCAGATATCGTAATGCGGACTGTGATGGAATACGTGACGACAGTCGCGAGAAGGCGAAGAAACCCTTGCGATAACAGTACTTCTTTTGGCCCGATTGTAAACTGGCTAGACGCAGACCGACGCTGGAGATCACCTAAAGTTCCGAGATTTTGGGTATGTGGTTGTCCCCGAGGAGCCGACGCGCTGACTGCCCAGGAATCAAGAATCCCAAAGACAAGCGTCCAAGAAATCGAAGGACCAACGGTTGAAGACGAAGGTAGCATGCTTCCAGGGATAACTTCCCCTCCTCCCCGTGCCAAGAAGTTATATGCGAGCTCACTACAATGCTGACCCTTAGCTAACCCACCCAGCATGTCATACAGCGCTGTCATCATCGTCATATCGTTGGCGGATGTAGACCAAACGGACCACTGTAGGAATGCGGGTAACCGGCCTGCAGAAGCTTCAAACGTCTCCATGTACGAGAGTGTTCTGCTGGGAGTAGCACCCCAAAACTGTAAGGCTGATTCCACAGGCAACGAGGCATACAAAAAGCCAATGAACGAATACAGTACAGCGATGTCATTGCGCGGCGGGGGTCCAGCTCGTGACGGTTCTGGAGCTAACGTAGAGGCAAAGCGTGCCGTGCTACTCCGAGTCCTGTCTGTTCGCACATTCGCAAGAACCAGGTCCTCTTGCCGCTTCTTTATTTTGCGCAGCTCAGAGGAGGCGTGCATAATCAGCGATAGAATCAATGTTTCGAAAGCAGATAAGAGAACGGATATAAAGTCGTCGGGTGGTACATCCCGATAGTCTTGTTGATCGGCTGGAATCGTCAAAGTACTCAGTAGAGACGGAGACTGTAAGAAAGTTTGCCTTTTCTGTACGTGCAGAACGGAGAGTGCAAGGAATGAGAAAGCGTCCCCTTGCACTGCCGTCCAGATTTGCGTTTCAAGTTCCTCTGTTTTGAAGCCACTTCTGTGTTCCAAACTTTGGTCTTGATGCCGTGCCTCCGTTAAAAACAAGGTCCACCTAAGAAGAACAACCGCTTTTAGCCCCGGATCCTTCCACTCCACTGTTGGTGCCAGCTTTTTTGACATATACGTCATTACATCAAGTTCTGTCCCAAGCTCACGCCGCAGTGGTCCGTTGTCAGACTCGGGATCGATGGGACCAAAGGCGAGAAGAATCGCTGTGAGTGTATAATATGTCATAGCATGATTGGGATATGCCGACAGCAAGTCGAGAAGCAATCTGAACTCGGAAGGAACTAGATATCCCATGCGTGCAACAACGCAGATACACATTGCTAGATTCCGCCGCTCGTATTTGAGAGACTCGCATCGAGCGGTCAAAACATCATAACCAAGTGCCCCAGGTGCTGCCGCGGTCAACATAAGAATGCGATATATGCGAGAAAAACAAACATACCTTGTGCAGAGGGTGAGGTGGTATTACTCACTGCATTCCTCCTAACCGTGAGCGTTCTCGCAAGCTGACTATCTACTCGCTCCATCTCCTTGAATAATTTGGTGGCAAGGTACGGTCCACCTTTGTCACTATCCCCATCCACCAATTCGAAGCGAACGAAATGCTGCAAACGCTGTACCGAGGCACTAGTCTCAGTACGCTCAGCTGCATCCGCAGCCTCCAATAGATACCGCAGAGAATCGACAAGATGCCGTCGCCTTTGATGGAACTGTGCTACAGTGACCTCTATGCAGTTGACGGGCGAAACGTTTGGATTTTCAGCCATAACCGACTGGAGAAGGCTTGCAATGTAGCGTTCCGAGCATTCCAGTTGTTCTGAGAGAAACAAGATTTGACGCGCGGATTCTGCATTAATGCCTATTCTTCTGCCATCGACTACAACCCTGCCTGCACGGCGTTAAGTATACTGAAGCAACACGAACTGTTTACTCACCTGACTCAACCTCGCGCTTTTCTTCTGGACTTCTTTGTCCGACGTCTAAAACATTTAAGAGACGCGGCTTTTGGATCATTAATTCATCAAACATTTCTTGTTCTATTTCTGGTGTTACATGGCCGGACAAGACTTTGAGAAGAGCCTCGCGAAGGAGAGAAATAGACTCCATGGCCAACAGAATTCGAGTTTGTTGCCCCGCGCGGGTGGAAGGCGGCGCGTAAGGTAAGGCGCGTAAACAGATGTCAACAAAGACCATCCACGACATTAATTTGCACCTTTTACAAGGTATACATTATACATTATATACACATTATGCAATGGTAAACTCGGTAGAAGAAACCCCTTGACCACATCTTCAAATAGAAATATACTTACCCAGCTCCAAAAACTCCGCAATAGCCAACGGTGCATCCTCAAGAAGCGATTCTTCTGGCTCCCATGTAGCGTCCTTCTCGGAATACCCACGCCAGTATACCAAGTATTTCATTCCATCTTCTCCTTCTCTTTGACTGACAATCTTATCAATCGTATATCGTTTCTCCACAACTAGTGGTCCTCCTGGCCTGATACGGGGAACCCTACGGTCGGGGTGGGACCATGCCTTGGGCAAAAAATACTGCCCCGGGTATGGATTTGGAGAAGGTTCGAAGATCCGTCGCATCTCAGTGCGCTTGCCCCTGAACTGGGGATGTGCCAAACGGGAATACTTGTCTACTTCACATAGCGTGTGTTCTATGTCGGCGACGTCCAAGGGGATTTTATCGGGCCCCAATCCAGAGAACTGGATTCCTAACCGCTTGAAGTGTTCATCTTGAGCTTCCGCCATCCATCTGATAACCTCGATCTCGAAACCGCGCTTGGATGCTCTGGCTTTGTCAATGCTTTGACCGAATATCTTGCGGAGACCCGAAATCGCGCCCGGTCCAGCCACGACAAAATCATTTGGGTGAAAATTGAGTATCTTTGAATATGAGATGTTCATAATGAGTTGGTAAGTGGTAAAATCGCCCATGCTAGGAAAGGAGGCAATGTACTCAAACACGTCGGCAAGGTACTCGGCGTCCATTAAGCGTCCCGTGAAATTATTTTCCATGAACATTTCTAAAAGGTGAAGATGGTTCATAAAGTTGTCCGAATACCCATAATTTGGAGCCGGTTTGATATATGAACCCGTGTATAAAGACACCCCTTGTCTCTTTGCCTCAGCAAGAACCTTCTGGTATTTTTTGCGGTCGTATGTCGCCCATGTAAGGGGACCTAATTCGTTATCCAAGAGCTCCCAAGTCTCGATTTTCGTGAACGTAGTATACAACAGAACGCGAAAGACGACTTCTTCAGGTTCCTGTGATCCTTTCTCAATCACTTCACGAATAAGGAACTGGCAGCCTTTGTCAAGGACCCTGTACGAGTTGCAGAAACGGTATTTGCGTAAAATTGAATCACTTGTCCAGCTGACGAGCCTTGCTTGAGATAGAGAAATTGACGATTGATTAGGGGTACTTACGGAGATGGTGCGCCGGAACGCCGCCGATCATCAATGGCCTTTCTTTCCGCTGCGAAATACCAGAAGGTGTCGAAGACTTCTGTTGGACGTAACGTCTTTCCTTTGACTGTAAAACTAGGGGGACGACGCCCGGCAGGGCGTTCCGACTTGAGTTGTCTGTCAGGCGCACGCTCACCGTGCGACCGCTCCGTCGGGCCGGAGCGCTTTCGTTTGGAAGGAACGACAGGTTGGTGTGAAAAAACTGGTGAGTGTGAACGTGAACGTATGTGAATGATCTCAACGTCCTCCGATGCCGAGGATATGGTTAAATCAATGATCACATTCGTCTTGGCCCTTTTATGTCGCATATTGCGAGGCACAGGCTCAGGTGTGTCCGTGGTCCTGTCAGAGCCTAATTCATTGACACCTGAACGCGTGAACGACATCTTGTAACGCGTCGTGCGTAGTTCTTGAAATTTGATGCGCTGTCATTGATATTCGCATGGAACGTAGACCATAAAACTTACCAACGTTCCCCTCTTTTCCAACACTTGAATTGATTATGATCAAGGCCCGCAAAGAGAGAGGGCTTCCTTTGCTGGGGGGGACCTTGACGTTGAACATTCTCACGGTTGTGTGGATGCAGGGTCAGTTGAACGGGAATACTATGCGGACTAGATTGACGTTGGTCGCATTCAAATCCATGTCATTATGAACGGTGCGAATGTGCAGTGCTTATTCAGAGCTGAGGAGACATATTTGCATTTGCAACGAGCCAACTTCCTGGCGGCGCGAATCAGTATCCTGACATGAACAGTCAAGCAGGATCCTGGGTCTTGCAAACCGAGGTATGGAGGGTATCATTCAGAGCGCTGGCAATATCTCACAGGTCGGGGCAGCCTGGTCATAGCGGTGGTCAACGTCAGGCGGTCGACAACAAAGCCAAACAAACAGTGGCGAGCGTACAGGCAAGCCAAGCGATGGACATGTAGTCGCCCTCACATGCTGTTCTGTCCCCCACGATTCCTCTCACATATTTCAGAACACCTAAATCGCCGGAATGGCCACGACAATGGAAGTTCTCGGCTCTGCAAATGAACTTCTCGCCGTCCACGCCGCGCTGATCGACCGCGTTCGCTTTGAGCAGCAGAACTACAGACGACAACTGCAAGCACTATATTCTCCCCCACAAGAGCTGTTGAAGCTGCCGTTAATACCCACGCCCTCTCCGTCACCCCCGCCACTTGATTCCAGGCTATCTTCACCTCTGCTGGGATCACAACAACAAGTGAAGCGAACAGATCTGGCACCTGCAAAGCGTGCACGCCTCGCACGATACCGTAACTATGTACCCGAGGAAGAAACCATCAGAAATGATTATTCCCAAAGATACGTAGACGGTGGAGAGTGGCCACAGAATTGGGTACTAGGTGCAGAGCCAGAGCGCCGTTTTGAAGAGTCCGTCTATGGCTTATAGCATTCCACGGCTGCACCTGACAATACTCCCGTGTTAGGTACCCCAAGCAGCAACGTCTTCTTCAACTCAAAAAAACTTCCGTCAATAATCATGCTCCCCCGCCTTCATTCCTGTCCTTTGATGACCTGCCGTCCCTGCATCCCTGTAAATTTGACGTCATCCTTATTGATCCTCCGTTCTCTTCGTCCTTTACGTGGGACCGCCTACAAGATCTGCCTGTACCAAATCTCGCGGCGGATCCTAGTTTCGTCTTCTTATGGGTAGGAAGCGGGGCTGGGGAAGGTTTAGAGAGGGGAAGGGAGGTGTTGGCGAAATGGGGATACCGAAGATGTGAAGACGTCGTCTGGGTAAAGACGAATAAGACGACAAACTTGGGCCCAGGCGTACGCATATATTGCTTCAAAAGACGGACTTGTCGCTAACGTTGTCCATCAGACTGACCCCCCAACAACGTCACTGCTTACGAGAACTAAGCAGCATTGTTTGATAGGTATACGCGGAACAGTTCGGCGCTCAACCGATAGCTGGTTTGTACACTGCAACGTAGGTGGGTGGTACCTCATACATTACTCGGCACTATTTTGATCGCTTATAATTACATTAGACACAGATGTCATCATTTGGGAAGGCGATCCCGCTGATCCGACGTGCAAGCCCCCAGAGATGTACACGCTTATTGAGAATTTCTGTCTTGGCGTACGCCGTCTCGAAATATTTGGGCGTGCATCATCTATCCGCCGCGGATGGGTGACCGTCATGGGCTCAGGCCGAGATGTCAACAACCTCGTTAGTAGCGAAGGCGTTCGGGCGACCAAGTGGAACCCTGAGGCTTGGGAAGAATGTGTTCGGGAATTATCCAATGGAGGGAAGGCTGTCGTCCCAACGACTTCCGAGATTGATGTCCTCAGACCCAAATCGCCCGTTAGGACGGGGCAAGGTATAGGGACATCTGCTGGAGGCGTCATACCTCCAGCGCTTTCCGGTGTAGCTCCAGGAGTTACTCCTGGAAGATTAAACCAAAACCCTCGCGTTGGTTTCGGTAGCATTAATGCACCTCAGCAAACGGCACCGAACCAGTTGATGATGCAACAGATGATGCCGCTTGGTGTGCAGCAGCTCCCAATAGGAATGGGACCTGGCGTTGACGAAATGGTGGCTGGGTGGAATCCAATGATGGGCGGGATGGCCAACGTTGGTGTTGGGGCTATGGCTGGAATGTCTCCCGCTGGTATGCCGGGGATGAATGTTGGAGTTGGTGGAATGGGGATGCCAATGATGGTAAATATGGGTATACCCAATGGCTTCCAAGGTAATAATTTCGGAGCAGGGATGTTTAACGGGAACATGCCGGGTGTCGGGCTTCCTTGGGGCGAGCAGTTTGGGATGGATGGGGGTTGGGAAAACGAGGGTATGATGGGTCTTGGTGTAGGCGTGAACCCAATGGCGGGAGGGATGAATATGGCAGGCATGGGGATGGGACAGTGGGGATCCAATGCACAATTTGATGGCTTCCAGTGATTTGTATATCTAGCAGGGTTTTTTTTTACCGTACCAGTGACACTCTCCAAAAACGTCCATCACATGGGCAAAAAATTACCAAAATCCACCAAAAAATTTGCCGCCAGTGGCCGTCTGAAGAAAGTAATCGAGGCACGCCATGGGCAGAAAAAATGGAAGAAGAACACCCAAGTCCGAAAACGCAACTCAGTTAAGGATGTAGAGGATTCAGAGACAGACAAGGAACAGAAACAGGTTCAGACTCAAAAATCCGCCAAGGGGTACGCTGCCTTATTCTCTACGTCTGGAAAGAAGGCCAATTATACTTAGTACAAAGAAAATGTCGGTCGACGACTTTCTAAGTGGCAACTTTATGGGGGCGAGCGAAGATGAGGGCGAAGTTAGTGAGGAAAGGGTAAGCACTCCAATGTGATTTATTTTCATTTTACGATACATAGCAGGTAGGGTTTGGAAGACGAAGAGGACGACGAAAGCGTTGATGATGAGAGCGAAGTTGCAGACGATGAATCATTCGCGTCTGTTGACGACCTGGAAGGTCTGTGTTCACTAATCAACCACCTCCGTCGGTTCAGCCTAAGCTACAAAATCTATAGATGAGGGAAAGGCGCATATGCTCGAACTAACCCAACTGGCAGAAAAAGATCCCGAATTCTACAAGTATTTGCAAGAGAATGACCGGGAGCTGCTAGAGTTCAAGGATGATGCGGACAACATGTCTGTCGATGAGGACAGAGAAGCACCGGAAGACAAGGAAGAAGATGAGGATAAAGAGAACAAATTGCCCACACTGACGATGGCAGTTCTGAAGAAATGGCAGAAGGCTCTCCTAGAGGTATATATCTATGTTTCTCGGAGTTACTCGTACAACTGAACGAGCGAAACAGCATCGCTCCCTTCGAGCATTACGGCGGATGTTAATTGCGTTTAGGTCCGCGGCACATGTGAACGAGGAAGATCAAGTGCTGGCGTGGAATATTGACAATTCTGCTGGTAGGTCTATTAATTGGGTTGACGACCCCTTGCTCATTATCATTAGTATATAACAAACTGGTTACGACCACTTTGCGGTATACGCCGGTTGTGCTCGCGCATCATGTACCCTACAAAAAGCTACCTAATGGCAGGTTGTACGTATACGTTACTCCCAAACATCTGTGGGATGCTCCACTAATTAACCTTTTGCAGTAAACCTCCAACACAGACCCCAAAGTTCAGGACCCTGCAGAAACTCATACAGTCATATTTCCAAAATGTTATTCACATCATATCTCAATTGACTGACTACGAGCTGCTTCGTTTGGCGGTATCAGAAAGTGCGAAGTTAATTCCGTATATTATGAGCAGCCGGAAGGCTATAAAGCACTATCTCAAAGTACGACTACTACCATGTGATTATCCTCCCCGTTCTCATTTATTCCTTGATTAGAAATGCCTGGAGCTGTGGTCTACCTCCGAGGATAATGTGCGGCTAGCAGCGATCGTGACCATAAGAATGCTAGCTTCAAGCTCCGACGAATCAATATTGGATAGTGTTCTCCGAGTTTGTCTTGAATCAATTTCGCATTGCTGGTCTATCCTGATGGAATTCCTAGGGAACTTATCTGACTATTATTCGTTCATCCAAATCAACTACGCCGCACACGCTTCCTTCCATCAATCTCATGAAAAATTCAGCCTCCGACGTGTTTTGTATTGATCATTCAACAGCATACCAGCATGCTTTCGGGTTTATCCGCCAGCTAGCCATCCATTTACGGAATAGCATGAAAATCAGGACGAAGGTGGGTGTCCCACGTCTCCGAATGTTCATTCTTTTTCTGAACCACGTTACTTCCAAAATAGGAATCGTACAAAGAAGTATATAATTGGCAATTCGTTCATGCTGTGGACTTTTGGTCCATCGTGCTTGCAAAAGCATGTCAGGTTCAGCTACTAACCGAAGTAGGCGATAAAGAAAGCGAGCTAAAGCCGTTGATGTATCCACTGGTTCAGGTTGGCTTGGGAGCAACAAAGTAAGTTCGCGTTCTTTCTCCGTCCCACGTGTTTCCAACGTTTCGCTAGATCAATTCCGAACGGCCGTTCACACCCTTTCCACTTGCATATAATCCGATCCTTACTCCATCTGATAAAACATACACATATCTATATCCCACTGTCTCCATACCTCGTGCCAATCTTGACTTCTGCTCTCGCACCGTCGTCTCGGCCCAAGTCGCTGACACTGCGGCCGCTAGACTTCAATGTTCAAATTAGGATCCCACAACAATATGTAAAAACTCGAATCTTCTATGAAGGGTTGATGGAAGAAACCTCTTATCTTCTAGCGGAATGGCTGGTCACGGAAGCTGTTCACGGTAGCATAGCTTTCCCTGAGATTGTTGTGCCCATCGTCGTGCAACTTCGCAAAAGCCTCAAGGATGCAAGGGCCGGTCAAGGCGTGATCAAGAATCAAAACGTGGTTAAAAATCTATTAGAGCGCATAGAAGACAGTGTACGATGGGTGGAAGAGAAACGAAAGAATGTGATGTTTGGACCCGGTAATATGGACGACGTTACCGAATGGGAAAGGGATTTAAAGGCCAAAGTGACTGATTCGCCTTTGTTTAAATATGTCAAAGTACAACGCAAGGCTCGGGACAAGCGGCAGAAACTAGCAGAGAAGGTATGTATTGAAAGACTATATTAAAATGACCCCTGGATATTAAACTATTTCATGAAGGCCCGAGAAGGTGAAAATGCGATGGTAGAAGACATGGAAGACGAGTCGGAGTAGTACCACTGCAGTACAATACACTTGCTATAGATTAAAGGACCCCGTTAGGAGATGAAATCAACTCCGTAACGGACAAAATGTTGAAGTGTGCATGAGCTATTCGGGTAACAGAACAAAGACACCATATGGTATTTACTTCTTCCGAAACAAGTTTCCGCCCTGGGACTCTTACTTTGCGACAATCATTGCGGATCGAAGATCTAGCTAGACTGACTGTGGGATGGTGCTACCATACTCCAAAGAAAATCTTCCACCATGGCCTACGGACACCTTGGATACTCTTGTGATAGCCCTCGAGTAATCTTTCATAGTGATGTGACATCGACGCTGGTTTCAGCATCACGCCCGACAAAGGATACTAATGGAGTTGGAGAAAACCGGCTTAATGCGACAAATATGAACGTTCGCGGGAGAAGCTCACCTTCCTTTGCACGGCGTTTTCTTTGAGCACTTTCGCCGCATGGACGGCCTCTTGAGTGAGGTTCGGGTGCGTCGTCAAGGCTTGCAGGAACGATTGCAGTTGAATGTTCGGCCGAAATGGATCTTTGACCCATCCCGCCGCAATGGTACTCAGCTGCTGAGCCAATTTCGTCTTTGCTGGCGACATCTCCGAAGCAAGTGCTTGAGGTCCAAGCCTGCGCAGAATATAGACGTGTGTGTGTGTGTGTGTGTGCGTGGTGCCGGCAACAGCCGACGATGTTCAAACTCCACAAAGTTCACATTTATACATCACCCATGCAAGTCTCTGAGGGGCAATTGTAGTGGGCTTTTCCGGCTTTCGCAGATCAGTGCCCAGCGCCCATCGCCAGCTGTCACAATCCCATCCGATTCAGCAAGTAAACTGGTTCGACGCCTGCACATCACCCAGCGAAACCATAGTTTCCAGTTTCTCCGAGCCCTTCCTTCGCCACAGGGGTCTTCAATATTCTCCCATCCGTGCCGCATGGGCTATGAATTGGAAATGAATACTTTGGTACTTCCGGCCTTAGTGCGTCCTCACCACATTTGCGCCACAAGGGATCTATCAAGGTGCGTTTTAAGACGAAGACTCTAGGGTCAATTAAATTTGCAAGATTCCTACCTAGCCACCCGCACCGATCAAAATGGATATTAAGAATAACATATCCGAATGAGAGGAACTAAAGAGCTCAGCGTTATGAATCTAGTTATAGGGGCTACGTTTACCCCAGGTTGTCCTCCCGAAAACGTGGCTCACATAAGTCGGAAATATCGCAAGTGATAAGTTTATCGCAGCCCCAATACTATTCGCTGCCAAGCAGCGCTCAATCTCTTCTGGAGCCAAGGAGGATTACATACCTCGCCATCTTGGTAATAACCGCTTGATATTCAATGGCTTAAGAAATAACTATGGCGCCGGGTAGTAAACCACAGACCTACTATAGCATTGTAGCGCCGCAGGTCACGTTTGGTGCCCAAAATGCATCAATTCAGCGCATCTTGCGGGGCAATATAACCGATCGCCCGGGCCTAGGGCCAACAGGACAAGTACGGACGAGTCATATGCCTACCATGCTATACCATCCACTTCTTTAGGCCCATATAGCTGAGTAACCTCCGCCCGCTGCCGATCTATTCTTGGATTTCACACTAGAAGGCTTCTGCATGTGTGTGGTCTTCTCAAGGGCCTGAAAGAACATGTTCGCTGTCAAGCTGACAGAGTCCGAGCGATAATAGACCTATTATGTACATGTAAAGAATCAGGTCTGCGCCGTGTTTAACAGGACCCTGATAATACCGGAGAGAAAGAGTGCCCGGATTTCGAGCTCTCTGCTCGGACCAAAACCTCGGCTTAGACACTAATTACAACTTTGTCACGGCTCTTGTTGCGGCCCAAAGCTGTCTGATCCATGAATCCCCATGCCATTGCATGCATGCAGCTGACTACTATCGACCTCCCGGGGTTTAAGAAATGCACATATGACACACACATTAAACATGAGCGCATGAGCTTGACCCTGACGCAAGTTGAGTTCGACGTGACGCAACATGTCTGAGCCGCTAACTATACTTCGCCTATCTTGTCTCCGAATTCTGCCCGCCCGAGCCCACCCAGCGTGTTGCTGGGGCATTTTTTTTTTTTCTGGTCAGGATATTCCCAGAAACAGATAGAAAGTTCATCAGGGGCAAGTATCCGTTGATACTAGCTTTGCAGGCAGCTTCAAGGTCTTTGCGACTTCACGATTAAATAGTAGATCTGACCGTGACGGCCCTTGCAATGCATCACACGCTAGTCTAAAATGGTGCACCAACCACAGCCATGAGGTACACTCTTGACAACAACTAAGTTTGCGACTTTTCGCCTAGACATACATCCTTTCCACTAATGGGTTGTTGTGGGGAAGCAAACGACAGTAATGACGCTAATAGAATGGTACAGCAACCTGTGGGGATGGTGACAACCCAGCCGGTACCTCAGCCTGTGCTTGGTTTTCAGACTCCAGACCTGTCAACACCTGCACCAACATATCCTGTCGAAATGCTACGAAGCACATGGAGCCATTCGCCATCGCCCCCGCCGAATCAATATGGTGTTCCGAATGCTCATCCCACAAACGACTCTCTTCCAGGATCCAGCTCATTCATGACAAATGAACCGCTACTCAGACAGAATAATACGTACCCTGGTTATGCAACTGGGAGCCCACCCTTGTCAATTCAACTGCACCCTCCCAATATACCTCAATTTCCATCACAAGAACAGGATGAAGGGAAGATGTCGGTTGCTATCGATTTTGGTAAGTCCTGGTTGAATGGACGTTGATGTCACAACTTATTTTTGTAGGTACCACATTCTCTGGTGTTGTAAGTCAAGTCGTTTAAGTATACCATGATCGGATGGTCTCAGGACTTAGGCATACGGTTCTGCGCGTATCGCTGGAGGAAAAGTGCAACAAATATTGAACTGGCCTGGATCCTTCGAAACGTTCAGAAAAGTATGTATTACACACTGTTACGGGTTCCCCACGAATTGACTCTACTGACTATAGATACCCACATGTTTGTTGTACGACGAGCAAGGTCAAGTACTGGCTTGGGGCCTCGAAGCCAAGAATGCAAGCCCAATGAATTCGACTATTCGTTGCGAATGGTTCAAGCTATTCCTGGAACCACAAGCGTTGCGGGATGAATCAACTATTGACCCACGGCTACCCCGTTTACCGGTCCGTAGCCATCTTTCTTACCCAACCTCAATTTGACCACAGTGATAGCCGGGGAAAAGAGCCATCGACCTGATTATCGACTTTCTAAGCTGTCTATGGGAATATGCGAAAGATCGAATAACAAGGGAAATAGGCGCCGTGGCGGACCTGAGTACTGTTCCTTGCTATATCTTTCAGTTTTTTCCTGAAAACACCCTCAGATTCTGCAGATGTCTGGTTAACGGTCCCTGCTGCGTGGGATGCAAAGGGTTGCGATATCATGCGGGAGGCCGCCATCTCAGCTGGACTCGTTCAGAGTTCTAGGGCTGGTGATCGTACCTGGAGGGATCGTCTTCATATTATTACCGAGCCCGAGGCGGCGGCTGTCCACTGCGCATTTCTCACAGATGTCCATCGTTTAAAGCCATCCCAAAACTTTATGATCGTCGATGCTGGCGGTGGAACCTGTGATCTTGCCGTAAGAATATCCGATTCATGACAAGTTGGGCATTTTGACCAATTGATGCTGCAGGTCTATAAGGTAGCTTCACTTATCCCGTTTGGAACGTTACAGTGAAGGACAGCATAGATTATCGGCCAATTGGCAGGCTTGGAAATAGCTGAAATGTGCGCGCGATCCGGTGCTAACTGTGGAAGTCTCTTCCTGGACCTGAGATTCCGCGAACTCGTCAAAGTAAGATCTGATGATTGGAATTTTGGGGTTATTAAGTCAACGCCAATCATAGACTCTTCTATCCGATCACCCAGCACATCTTGACCCAGCATCACTGGCTTACTTTAGTGGGTAAAGCATGCGGCTATCATCGGCGATCTATTGATTGGTCCCCCTAGTGCACTCGTTTAGTGAAACTGACAAGTTGACTTACAGAGGCCTCGATGATGACAGTAAGTTTAGAAAATGGGATGGGGCTGTCTACAACTATTAAGTTGATTTGTGCAGAGACTATGTTCCATTTTACATGTTTTAATGTTGAGGACCCAGATGATTCATCTGTTGGTCTGATTGACGGCCAACTTAGCATGCCCGGGAATCTTCTTCGCGAGAAGGTCTTTGACCCAGTCGTTAGTCAGGTTAGTTTCTATCAGCACTTTCTATCTACTTTGCCGTCATAATACAAATCACCCAATAGGTCCTCAATCTAATTGAGGAACAGATCGGAAGAGTTGACCAGCCAATCCATGCTCTCCTTCTTGTGGGAGGATTCGCAGGCAGTGAATACCTGAAGCAATGTGTCGAAGTACGCATAGCGTAAGCTTTCCCAGAAAGCAACTGACAGGTGTATAGGCCCAATTCCAGTCTAGGATAAGAATTATTGCAAGGCCCCCCGATGCGGATACAGCCACTTTGCGCGGCGCGGCTCAGTATGGTTTGTCCAAGAGGCAGCTCGTGTCTTCAGTTATAGCACCCCGTTCTTACGTCATGAAAGTATGTTCCTTGTTGGGTACGCATATGTGTCGCACTCTGATTGTTATAACACAAGGTTAAGCTTCCGGCGGAGCACGAAGACTGGCAGAAGCGTCCGGCATATATAAGGAATAATGATGCCGGCGTTGCGATATGCGATAACAGGTGTGTTCCGAAGAAAGATTTGAATTGCCCGAAACCGAAATACCCCACTTAGGTTACAGTACCTTGTTGCGAAGGGCGCTATTCTCCGAAAGGGGTAGGTGTCGCAGCGGTCTCCTCGGGCTCCATTTCTCATCCCATATATTTAGACAACGGTTGACAACTAAATTTTGGTGTGTTGTTCGTTCAACTGCGCAGTCGCATACCTCTAACTCTGACATACTTAGTAAATTCTCTCAAAATGTGCAAGGTATCAACAATGTTTCATTGTTTTCCCGTGGCTGTCGTTCATGGCTTTTTAGAGTCGACATTTGTCGCAACGCTTTTCACAAGCGATATCGATAAAGTCATGAGATATACCGATGAAGGGGAGATGACCGAGTTGTGTAAATGGACAGTTGATCTTTCTTCATTGCCAACTTTCAAACAACATGCAAGCTTACCTCAGAGAGGTGGATTCTACACAGGTAACGTACTGCTGCTGTCGCTATTCGGATGTAACTTAGGAATTGATTGTTGCAGAGTTTGAGCTGGGCCTTGAGTTGGACAGCGCCGAGGTGCGAGGCATTTTGCTGTACAACAATCAGGAGTGGGGAAGGTAAGCTCCGGCCACGTTTGTATGCTTAGAATGAATAAACATTTTAATCCGTTTCTTAGGGTTACATTTGATTTCATCAATTGAGCTTGAGGTCCCAGGTTATGTCTTTTTCGTATATCAAATACCCGTGCTCCAATACAATCAACCGATGAAATTTCTTTTGATGGGCATTAAGCGCGGTAAATGCCGGCCAAGCGATTATTGAGTGGATACCGATTTTCCATCGAGTATTATAGTTTTGATAGGACAATCGACGACGTATGATTTTGCTGACCGGCTAATGGTGTACCCTGTCGACCATCATGAAAGCACCTCGTTATGGACTCGGATCAGGCGCAATGACCATGAATGGCGTGCTTTTGCGTTTATCGATCCCAGACTGCCCGAAAGGATGGTTGTTTTCCCGAACGGAAGGGCCTCCAGACAGCCCAAACAATGGTAAGTATATACGCAGCAAGATCTCGGAAGAATTATGTACCTATTCAACAGTGTTATTTGTTCCCAGCATATGGGTACATCCGTACGTCCGTATGGCTTATCGGAGATTTCCTTCTATATCACTACCGTGCCACCACCGACCCACTTTGGATCGCGGGTTGGGTCATATCGGCTGCTTCCGATCCGAGCAGGACGCAATCTCAAATCGAAAAAGATTGGTCATGGCATGCCAACGTATAAAGACATGCTGAAAAAAAACGGAAAAAGAGTACCTTTAGCCATGTCCTCTCCGCCAACTACTGCCCATCCAAGTCAGGTGCCGCTCCAAAACATTCGTGAACTTCTCAAGCCCATAACCGTTGCTCCAACCTCTGCACACGCACGGTTCCACAATTGGGCACAAACATACCACTGCAGGCCCCATACGGTATTCGAGCCGGAGACGGAAGATCAGTGCAAGTTTATATTAGAGCTTGCGCGACGCGAGGGCAGAAAGGTCAAGGCGGTGGGCGTCGGGCACAGTCCGAGCGACCTTGCGTGCACGACCGACTTCATGCTACGGACCGACAAACTGAACAGAATCATCGAAGTACGTCATAGCTAAGCACATCAGGATTTGGCTGAAAATTCCCGATTCAGATCAATTCCCAAAAGAGATACGTCATTGCGCAAGCGGGAATCACCCTGCATAAGCTTCATGCAGAGCTGGCCAAGCACCATATGGCCATGTCCTGTATCGGTTCCATATCCGACCAGACGCTCGCAGGGGTGATAACAACAGCTTCACACGGCTCCGGAATCCACTTTGGAGTCATATCAACCCAAGTTATGGCGGTGGCGCTGATGCAGGCAGATGGTTCTCACATAACTTGCTCAAGGAATGAGCACCCTGATCTTTTCTTGGCAACCCTTTGCGGCCTTGGAGCGACTGGGATAATCCTCACCGTTCAACTAGAGCTGGAGCCTGCCTTCCGTTTAAAGGAAGTCCAGGAATCGCTCCCTTTCGACGCCGTGGTAAATGAATTAGACCAGTTGGTGGGTTCTGCGGAACACGTTAGGTTTTGGTGGTACCCGAGTACGGATATTGTGCGCTGCAGCTACTCCGATCGGACGCTGGAGGTAGGAGTAAAAAATTTTCACAAGTCAATTAGGCATTCTCACCATTTCAACCTGTTTATCCAGCCAAAACGCTCCACAGGAAACTGGTGGCTTACGTTCCTCGGAGACGAACTTACGCAGCTGCTTCTATTCATGGGCCGGTCTTATTCGTACCTGAACGTGTTAGCCGCTTGGTTAACGTGCTGGCTTATGAAAGATAGAGCCATTTGCGTAGATGACGGGTATCGCTTATTTAATATTGATTGCAAGGTAATATCCCCCGTCTTGTTCGGCAACTTACATTCGGGGCTTTAAACCTTTTTACAGTTCTCACAATTCACGACTGAATGGGCCGTGCCATATGAAAATTCGAAAGCTTGCCTTCGTGAATTGGATGCCTGGCTGAAGCAAGAAAGTGCTGACCCGAACGGCCTAAGACCTCACAATCCAGTGGAAATTAGATTCACAAGTGCGGATGACATTTGGTTAAGTCCTAGTCATGGTCAACGTACCTGTTACATTGGTGTCATACAGTACAGGTGAGATCAACCAAAGAACTTTCCTCGTCCCTCCTAACTGTGCCATCAGACCTTATGGTCTGAACGTACCTTATCGCAAATACTTCAAACGATTCGAGGAAATAATGTCGCGATATCAGGGGAGACCACATTGGGCTAAAGCTCATGGTCTTCAACCAGATGACTTACGGAAGCTCTATCCGCGATTTGATGATTTCGTGCGGGCAATCAGTGAAGTTGACCCTCGTGGTGTATTTCGTAATGAGTATATTGAAAGACATATCTTCGGAAAACCTATTAGTAGGAGAGTCTTCAAGTTACGACATTGATACACTATATCCCACTCGTCATTTACAAGTTTCTGTATCCCTAGTATCACTTACCCTGCCATCTATAAACCCAACTGTTGCTTCACAGAGTCACAAACAATCCTTTCATATTCCTTCTTATTTTCTCGGTATAATTTGCAGCAATCGATATTTGCGCCACTCTCCAAATTAGGTTCTGTACGGTGTGATGATTTCCCAGATCTCGGGCCACGACCGCAACTTACCCGCAAGCATCGATATGACACTCAAAATGACTTTCTCGACGCTCTGGACGGGACTCCACCGTTCTGATGCCAGCTCATACATGGTTGGGTCATCCCCAGGCGTGTGCAGAATCGATATGCAGACCGTTCCATCAGCATAGACTGTTCTTGGGGGTAAGCAGAATTGCCGCAACGAGAGCGGAACTAACCGTTAGGATGGAATAATGGTGGTTCAAACTTCATCTTGAAAGGGGATAGGGGATAATCCGGCGGCTTTTAATTTGAGTAGTATTGCAAGAGGGCTTTACTGTACATGTGTAAATTGACTTACGAACGTCAACTTGGCCGCAAATACACCGCCTTCCTGGGAACGAATAAAGCAATCCAAGGGAGTTAATGAAAGGCGCCACGTCACTCTCGTGACCCTAATAAGGGGTGCGTACAAAGGGTGTGTCCTTCGGGCCACAGATGAGCGCTTCCCAGGTAAAGAAATCAGATTCGGAGATTGGGCCTATTCACAAAGCAACATGTGCACATTCAGGCAGGCTAGAGAGGGGGGGGGGGGGGCGTGAAACGGAGTAAGTACCGGCAGTAAACATCCCATCAGGAGCACCTGTTGTTGGAAAGCACTGAGTACGATTTCAGACCGGTAACGTGGCCGGATACCTCCTGATGTCAATTGTCTGTACTCTGTCATCAACCGCCTGAGGGCGGTGTTGCTTCCGGACGGTTTTGAGTTCATTGTTGATGACTGTAAGCTATTGTTCTGGAGGAAATAAGGTAACGGCAAGCGTATAAACTATGTTTACATCAGTATAATCTATGGTCATCACCTGCTAAACTCCGCGATGGACCATTGACACTCTCCCAATCAAGTAAGATATCGCCCGAGGACCGCTCGGTCAGCCTGATTGGTGGTGCCCAGAACATCGTTATCAGCGATTGCAGGGCTGGACGGCACTGTGCGCGATGATGACGTCTTGTCTGCCATGGCATACATCATAAAAAACGTGGAATTATCATGTGTATCAACAGGACATAAGCCTTATAAATAAATTAAGCGTCATCAAGAACAAGCCGAGGCACAACGTTCATGGCCATCAACTGTGTGATGTCAAGACGAGAACGATCTAGATACTCAGCACCCACCTCTTGAAACAGAAGCTTCGCCGCATAAGGAATTGTCAACTGTGCCACGTTTTTGGAGCTCTTGCAATAGGTACACCAGCTGTTATACCCCATGAGGCCGCACTCCTGACACGCATTCACTTCAAATTTATCGGACGATATCATGAGCCGTTCAAGCAGCAGCTGCGTTGCGCCGTAGCCGATTAGGCAATCTCGTTCCATCTCACCTAAGCGGAGACCTCCCTCACGGGATCTTCCTTCCGTAGGTTGCCGTGTTAGCGTGGCACGGGGGCCTCTGCAAAACGTTGGAGTCCAGTATTCAGGCTACCGCGCGTTTCGCTCACCTTGCTCTGGCATGCATCTTGTCTAACACCATATGTTCTAGATTTAACAAATAAATGGGTTAGCCACTGGCCAATGATGTCCATCTCTTACTCAGTTTCTTGTGGATAGGGGGTTAGATGTCAATTTACCCAAAGATGTGAATGCGTACTTGATAATAGATGGGCCCAAAATATACGTATGCTTCGAGCGGCTCGCCAGTAATACCGCTTGTCAACATGTCCTTCCCTGCATAGCTATAGCCGTGTTCTATTAAGATCCGGCTCATATCTTCAACCTTGAAGGAAGTTGAATCAATTATCGCCACCGTGCTAATAATTACTCGGACATGCCTTTGATCCGCCGAAAGCGGTACCGTATTGCAGTTTACCGCTCAAAACCCCTGCCTGTATGGACAAATATGGGAAACAAATACCTGAGGCATAAAATAGATAATAATGTACCTTTCCTGCCAAGAGTTCAATCATTTTTCCAACTGTCATACGAGAAGGGAAACCATGCGGATTCATAATGGTATCTGCAATGAACCAATTAACTGGGTATTAAGTTTATGGGGTTATTTCCGACACACCAGGAACTATTCCTTGATCATTGAAAGGCATGTCTTCTTGGTTCACAATTAACCCGCAGACACCCTTTTGACCGTGTCGCGATGAAAACTTGTCTCCAAGTTCGGGCCTTCGAGTTTGGCGGATTAATACCTTGATTAATGTCTGGTCATTCTCGGTGTCGCTGATCACAACTTTATCGATATATCCCGCCACTGGCGACTTGTACGTCAGTGGAGCATTCTTGTATGGAACAGATGCTGCTTGGCCTGTGAATGTATTGTCTGTTGCATTTGTGGGCGACTGTTTGTTAACGTAGACGTCCCCCGGGTCCACTCGCTCGCCTACTCCTGCAAGCCCATCCATTTGAACGATGTCGAACTTTTTGACTACATGACCTGTTTCATCGAGAGGCGCGTCAGCTAGTCGGTCAAAGCTATGTCGCGATCAGTAGAAACGTCGTGAATATGGAACAGAATTACCCACGTGCCATTAGGATATTTTCGTATGAGAGTGGCATTTTTTCGCAACACTTGACATCTCCCATATCCTCGGTCAAGACTAGCCTAGAGACGTTATCAGAAAATTTCTCGTGTTTTAAGCTTAAATGAAGTCCGAGACTAACGAACTTTATTTAAAATCAACGCATCCTCTATGTCGTAACCGGAATAGCTCATGATGGCAACTGTAGCATTCTGGCCCGCTGGTAACTTGTCGTAACCAATCAGTTCAATAGTTTTCGTCTTCACCATGGGTTGTTGAGGATAAACGGACAAATACAAAAGCGTGTCGATTCGATTTAGTTGGTTATAACCGATAGCGCCTATAGCTTGTTTTCCCATGGCACATTGGTATGTGTTTCTTGGCGACTGGTTGTGGTGTGGGTAAGGGATCAGGCCAGCGACCGCTCCTAGTATCGTGAACGGCTCGATTTCCAAATGTGTCGTAGTCGGCTTGATGTCAGGCTCGTACAATGCCACATATGTGTCATTTTCCTCGTTGACGTCCAAATACTCAACCAGACCGTTACGTAGGAAATCGTCAAAGGTTGCGTTACCATTTTTAAGTTGCTGTACGGCCGACATGAGAATAATCAATTTATAAATGGACTAGAATTTTAAGGCATACCGTAATGTGCTCGGACGTTATCCTGGGTCTTCCATTCTCCACAATGATTAATGGCCGGCAGATGCGTCCGCCATCACTGGCGATGTGGACTGTACGGTGATGATTATTGATATATATACTAACGAATTCACTGATACGGCGGGCCCTTCGTAATTTTCGGAATTGAGAAACAAAATATGTAGGAGTTCGAGTGAGTCCAATAATTGTTCCGTTGACATTGACGACAAACGTGTGTGGCCCGTATACCTCTGTTCCCGTCACAAGGCCGATGTCTGAAACAAGATCTAAATAGTCTTTATGACAATCCTGGGAAAAAGTCGTACCTTCAACGCCTAACATGAAGGCAACACGAATTATGGCTTCTTCGTCAACATCGGTGGTTATGTGAGTCATCAGGGCAAGATTTTTTACCAGGCCGCACGCCTCCCCTTCGGGAGTATCACTAGGGCATATTACGCCCCACTGACTCGGCTGCAGAGCACGAGGCCCACTAACTTTCCGCGTTTTCTCAAACTGGGATGATATTCGTGTCATCATGCCGAGTGCTGATATAAAGCTTAACCGGCTTAAAACGTGTGTGACACCAGCTCGTTCCATTTTGAATCGTTTCAATGACCAGTTTCCCGTGGATATAGCACGGACAAAGCCGGCAGTCAGATGGTCACCTTGAAACTGCATCGTATTGAAGGCATCAAATTCGGACGTCCTAGATGGCTTCTTTAAGACCTTGTCAATGGCGGATTTGAGGTTTGAGTTGTAGGTTTTGAATAAATCTTCAAAAAGGAGTGCGAGGAGTTGCCCTGCCCTGAAACTTTCAGATATACACTTCATCACTGATGACAAAAAATAAGCCTACAGTTCAAGACGTTTATTCCCGACATAGTCTCTATCATCGACCATTTTTTCATCATCCATCGCCATAAGGACTCTTCGTGTCATTGTGGCGACAAAAATCGCCTTAGAGTGAAAATTAAGGGCCTTAACTGGTACATGCGCCAGTACGATTGTTGCTAATGCTTCAAGAGCCTCTTCCCATGCAGGTCGTCGAGGACCCATTACGCGACGGTTGATTTTGACACGGGTACCGATGTATTCGAGTGCCTGGTGCTGAGTGAACACGTTAAGCTTAGCAGCTTCTTCTAGATTTGCAGAAAAGGATATCCTATACGCCTCAGTGCCACCGGCAGTCAGAAGAAGAATTTCCTTGTCAGACTGTATCCCAAGTGCTTTGAGAGCGATGACGATTGGCACATCTTCATGAATGGAATTATGACGCAAATATATCTTTCCTTTCTTCGTCGCTACGTATGTCTTGGACTTCAAACCTCCATGAGTTGACCTACCGAGTCATGTGTTCGTTGAGTACCAAATTGTGGGGGCAAGACGCACGATGTACATGATGCCTGTACAATTCCCTTCGCGTTATCTGTTTCGACGATGATACGATTTTTGCTTAGTTGCTCCTGAACCAGGATAACTTTCTCTGTTCCCTTGACCACGAAATACCCTCCTGGATCCAGGGGACATTCGGTCATCCGAGCAAGATCAGCGTCAGATCTCCCGGTCAAAACACATTTGTTGCTCCTCAGCATAATAGGCAATCGACCGATGTTAACGTTCCGTTGGACGATATTCTTCCCCCTAGTGTATTGGATAGTTACAATGATTGGTGCACTATAGGTAATATCGCGCAAGCGACATTCATGAGGCGTGACTTTTTTGTTTATCGCATCTACTTCATTTCTGTCCGGAAATCCGACATTGATGTCGATGTATTTTAACCAAAATCGTGGATCAACGTCAGAGGTGACCTTGTTATTAGCTTTCACGATATTTTTGATGTCGGCGTCGACGAAATAATTGAAAGAATCAATATGTTGTTTCACTAGACCTTTCACTTTGAGGAACGCAGGAAGGAGTAACCATTTGTCCTAGAAATGGCATTATTGGACATTCAGCCTATGAAAAGTACCAGGACATACCTCAATATGCTTGATAGGGTCTGCAAGGCCAAGTCCATGCCAATTACTTTGATCGAGCTGATCCCATCCTGACTGAGCGCTGCCGTCCATCCAGTGCACCTACAAATGCTATGAGAGAGGCGTTCGTCCCACGTGATGAATTACGTAACTATCCACTCTCCTAAGAGTACTAAGTATATATTATTTTGTTTCTTTTTATTTATTTGAAAGAAGGCACATCTGCTAATATGATGACTATTTGGTAGGTGATATAGAAAAATATGAAGGCATCTCTGCGGGAAAATGGATGCTGAGACTGGCATCAGGAGGCTGATCCTGTCACGTGGAATGAGCAAGCTATAAAGGGTGTGACAGTGAGAGGGCACAGTATCACTGTCCACCATGTCTAAGCCATCTACACCAAGCCAGGCGAACCAACCAGCATCCAATACTCTTCTGCTTAGAAGACAACTGACGGAGTTGACAAAACATCCAGTTGAAGGATTCTCAGCAGGTAGAAGGTCATGATCTCCTTATGCCGATCGCGGTCTTGATTTCTCCCCACTTAGGTCTTGTCGACGAGAATAATCTGTACGAATGGGAGATCTTAATTATTGGGTGAGTCTGGACGCTTGAGCAAGCAGGATTATTCTTACATAGGTTAAAGTCCTCCAGACACCCTATAGTACGACCTAGCTTTGGTTCTTGTATATTCTTCCTGATATCATCCAAGCGAGGGAGGCTTCTTCAAAGCTCGATTGTCGTTCCCTCCTGAGTTCCCTCTTTTACCCCCAAAGATGCGCTTCATAACTCCAATGTGGCACCCGAACAGTAGGTGACATGCCCCCTGTGATCACATTCGTTGATCAGCCGCGTGGACAGTATATCCTGATGGCCTAGTCTGCATCTCTATTCTGGTATTTACCTTCCATTGAAATATATAGAATCAAACCTAATGAAACGGCAAAGCACGCACCAGGAGATGACCAATATGGCTACGAAGAGGCGGGAGAAAGGTGGATGCCAGTACACACCGTCGAGTCTATTGTATGTCATTACTTCCACTACAGTGTTGCTTATGCTGACCAGAAATCCAGCTCCTGAGTGTTATATCACTGCTATCATCGGGGAAACCTAATCTGGACAGCCCCGCAAACGTTGATGCCGCAAAGGAGATACGGACGGACTTCGAAAGTAGGTGATGGTTCCGTGAATTTATCCATAGACTTAACCATTACCACAGCGTATAAGAAGAAGGTACGACGACTGGTTCGTAGAAGCGCAGAGGAAGCGTTTGAGTGAAGTAGTCGGTTTACTTCTCGGGAACGCGTTTATTTCTTTGTCGAATGCATCATTCATATCGTGTGTTGTTTTTCATACGCAATGTCCTCGCTGTATTATCGTATCTGCCCATACTAGCGTGACGTTATGTCACTGTCACGCCTTCCCGCGACGCGCGACGCGGAGCCGCCCAGGTCAATCTGCGACGCCACACTGGAAGAGCACCTATGGGTTCAGCCAATGGTCTGTCTTCGCCTTAACTATTCTAGGACCTGCATGTGTATTTGAGCAGCGGCGAACTGAATACCTGGATGAATAGGGGACGAAGAAGAATGGGATTCCGACTTCAAGCCGGGCCCCTACGTGTATGACTCTAGCAAGGAGAAACCAAAAGCAAAGGGAAAGGGAAAGGGTCGACTAAATAGACGAGAAGTCCTTGGTCTCGAAAAGATGCAGGGTAAAAAGAAACGATGTAGGGCCGTGATCAATACTTTGTGCCATTCTTACCCCCATGTGAGCAGTTCAACGTAGAAACGATGTCCACGACCCCAACCCACTTCTGGAATGTTTTGGTGAGGCTGTATTGAGTTACTTGAGATTCACGTACCAAGATGAACCGCGCCCTCTGAATATATAGCAAAAGACCTCGACTTGCACTCGGCGTCCGAAGAAGAATCCAGCGAAGCTGCTCAAACTGATGAGGATAGTGACACGGAAGATGCTCAACACGATTTTGACGGAGATAAAGAGCAAGCATTCACCTCAAAGACTCTAGAAGGATTCACCCGTCAACGTAGCGGCACGAATGCTAATGTACCGGAAGCAAGCAGGATGAGTGCTGCACCAGAAAATGATTCAGTAACAGGTGAATGTGTCCCGAAAGTTCCTAAGGCAACAGTATTCACGAAGCATACTCTGGAAGAATCTGATTCTGATGCAGAAACTGTGCTCAAGAGGAAGCATCCGGCAACAAACGATGAGATGCCAAGAAAGAAAGCAAAGCGATCAAGAAGCGCTGCAAACAGTTAAGTCCAGTGCACAACTCACTGAAGGTTTTTGTTGAATATTCGTAAGGCAAAAGTTCCATGACAGAATCTGATTCCAGCGGAGTCGAAGAATTTAAATCTAGTTGAGCTTATGTGGCCATTGATACCCCATACTAAATGGCTGACGATACGTTAATTCCACCAGAGCGAACAGGGTACACTGAAGACGATAGCGAGACTGAACCAGAATCAGAAAGCGAATTGCAATTGCCAGCCGATTTAGTATGGCTTATTATGCGATGTAAATTTGAATGGATGAACTAACTCTGCTTAAAAGAGGTTGAAGCCCAAACCGGGCTTCCCGCTTGCACCGAGTCAGAGACATTTGGGGCCTTTGTTACTAGATGCAGAACAGAGGTGCATGGTACCGGCTGCAATAAATACGTATCTGCGTGAATATCAGCGAGATGGTGTTAAATTCTTTTGGCGACAATTCACAGAAGGGCGAGGCGGTCTGTTAGGCGATGATATGGGTCTGGTATGTTTCAACTTTCCGCATACACCATTTCAAGTCTATGTTTTGCTCACCCCTTTCTATAGGGTAAGTTGTGATTTACCACCAAGCGAGATGCATCATAACGCTTGGTACAGGAAAAACAATTCAAGTTATCTCTTTTCTGTCAGCTATTATGAGGAAGAGTGGAGTGATCACCGATAAGGATCGTCGACATAAGCACGTGTCACAATTACAAGACGGCGAAGGATGGAAGAAACGAAGGGAGCTACCTCCTGCTAATGCAACATGGCCGACTTGCTTGATTATTGCGCCCAGTACTGTCGTGCACAATTGGGAAAGAGAATTGGAGACGGTAGTTGCCCCCCCCCCATTCCACTTCAACTCGGCTGACTCCTCGCCCAGTGGGGCTATTTTGAAGTTGGCCTGTACGTTGGGAATCCCAAGGAGCGGGAACCTATCATCAATGATTTTAAGTTGGGTCGCTTGGATGTAGGTAGGCAATCCGGAGCGGAAGGCGTTATCTTCATGTTTAATGCCTTCTTAGTTTTGACAACGTTCGACATTGCAAGAAAAGACATCGATATTCTAGATAATTTGTCATGGTCCTGCATTTTTGTAGATGAGGTCCATCGTGTCAAAAATGAGGCAGCAAAGATAACAAAAGCTTACCATCAGTTTCGATGTTGTCGGCGGTTCGGCTTAACCGGAACTACCATCCAAAACTCGTACAAAGAGATGTGGACTATCCTGGATTGGACCAATCCAGGTCAGCTTGGGAGTTCTAGGCAGTGGCAGGGATTCGTCGTCAAGCCCCTGACGGCTGGACAATCTTCCTCCTCGACAGAGGGAGAAAGAGCTAAGGCACTTGTAAGTTATACTTACTTTTGGAATGTATTGCTTATCGCCTGCGGATTTACAAAGGCTGTTGCGCTTGTCTTAAGAGATAAACTACTCCCACGATTCTTTTTACGGAGGTAAGGATACCATAAATTATACCGTGCACCCCAGTAATTTGAACACGTTCACAGGACAAAGGAGATAATCAAAAATCAAGTGAGTAACCTCGTACCATACTAGAAATCCACTTACGTCACACAGTTGCCCCGGAAAACCGATCAAGTAGTTTTCTGCCCTCTCACCCAAAGGCAAATCAACGCGTACAAGAATCTGCTACAAATGGAGCAAGTGCAAAACTTGATACATAGGGCCGCTCCTTGTTCATGCAGATCGGGCAAAAGGTATGTATCAAGGGCTAACATCACTATCTCGATCTGGACCCGCATAGTCGACAGGCATGCTGTCATCCTTCTGTCCCTGGAGATGTTTTCAAATTTATGTCTATTCTTATCAAGCTTTCGAATCACCTCGGATTGATTCTTCCGGGTAAGCTGATGTCGGTCAGACTTTGGTTAGGACACCTGCCACTGATAGTCGTCGTAGCGCCAATGGATAGTCCTGAACAGGTTCGTCTCTATCCGTTCTTCCGAGCATTTCCATCAACCAATGCGCGTTTTATGAGTAGACAATAAGGAACCGAGCTTTGTCCGAGGTTGCTTTCCCCGATGGTGACATACCCAAGTATGGTACTGCCATGATGCAACCCCAGTACTGCGGTAAATGGGCTGTAAGTTTCAGCTGTTCCAACAATGGCAAGAATTTAAGTTGCTGATTTGCGACAGGTGTTGAATCTTCTTCTCAAGGAGTGGCGCAGGGACAGTACTAACAAGGTACTAATCTTCACGAAATCTGTGAAACTGCTCGAGATGCTGGAATTTCATCTACATGCGCAAGGTCAGCGCAAGGCGCGTTGATAGGCATCACATTCCTAATTTAATGAGAGCAGATCATGGCTTCCTCAAACTAGACGGTGGCACAAAGCAATCAGAACGTAAGCTAGCGAACCGAGCAGCCCCCGAATGTGCTTACATTTTTCATAGGCATGCCAGTGATAGACCAGTTCCACACGGATCCAGACGTGTTCATCTTTCTTATTTCCACATTAGCAGGCGGTACAGGCCTTAATCTTACCGGTTAGTATGCTAAAAAGATATTGTGCTATATGACTCATTCTGCTGAAGGTGCAAACAAAGTTGTAATATTCGGTAAGCTTTGCGAAATGCCAGCACTCCTTTTAACAAATTCTCTGCTTCCATTCAAGATCCCAACTGGAGTAAGTGCTGAATAATTGGCCCCCCCCGTTCAGAAGCTAAACTCCGGCTTAGATCCGGCACACGACTTGCAAGCCATGGATAGGTAAGATTTTTCCGGCCTCAATTGCAGGGCTTAACGGGGGCAGAGCATTCCGCTTTGGTCAGACTCGCGATGTATCAGTATATCGGCTACTAGGGGCTGGCTCCATTGAAGAATTGATATATGCCCGTCAAATATACAAACAGCAGCAGATGGCTATCGGATATGAAGCAAGCGTTCAAACACGGCAAGTGGAGAACAAAGGACAAATCATGTGTATAGTAATCGTTTGCCAGATACTTTGAAGGCATACAGGGTGACGCAACGAAGAAGGGAGAGTTGTTCGGCACTGAAAACATCTTCAAACTCCACGAGGACAAGTTAGCTACCAAGATGACGGTATGTAGAATGAGGGTTAGCTTTGCTCCTCTAAGATTACTCCTGTTCAGATTGAGAAGGCTAATCTTGCCGAACTCGACTGGGCACTAGCAAACATGAAAGCTGTTCGGTCTAAGAAGCGGGATAAAATCACTGAGGAATTAATCACAGACGCTGGTGGAAAAGAAGACGTACGGCACTCACATTGACACAAACTATGACTGATGAAGTTTTCAGAGCTATATGAAAGGCCTCGGGGCGCTCCTATTCGATGATAGTATGCATATATATACTGTCGTTGTAGCAGTGATCCACTTATGTTATTTCAGCTGTTCCAAGGACACAAGAAGGCGGCAGCGATGCTATCCAGAGGACACTGAGTGCAATCGGTGTAACATATAGTCACATAAACGACGAACTACTGCAGCCTAGTCGGATCGAGGAAGAGCGCACTAAAACCACGCTTCGGGTAGGAAATAATACTAGGTGATGTGAAATTGTATTAACGTAGAACAGAAGGCGCGAAAGCCGCGACAATCAAATGGTACCAAAACGCGGAAGTCACCAGAGCTTGATTGGCCTCCAAAACGGAAACATCATAAGCCACCACCCACACCAGAGGAACAGTGAGTGTTACTGCATCTTTACCGTACTGTCATAATTTTGTACATTCAGACTTGTTTTGCGACATGAAGCCCTTATACAACTGGGAATGATAGGCGACAGAGACGATGTCCCTGCATTTGCGCGAGAGTTGTAAGCGTTGTCGCTGTTGTAATAAGCGGTGTTCCTGTTCTGACGTTGCAACAGTGCACGCAAATCACTAGCCGAGCGGGTCGAAATCATAGCACGGTTGGACGACTGGACAAAATCGAATGCATCCAAAAAATAAGAAATTGTCTTTTATATGGTTATAATGTACGCTATATAGCTAATTGTAGTCGCTGTACTGCCTGTCACAAATCTATCGCCTCTCACCCTCCTCTTCGAACGCGATGAGCTCTGAGCCAATTGAGGCACCTTCAGAGTGTTAGTAGGCAACAAAATCGCCTTTGGTCCGATCTCATCACCTTGACCGTTTAGCGGGTGGTGCATCAGAGGCACGTCCCCGAGTGGAGATCGACGAAAGCACCCGTGCGTACCTGCTATGCCATAAGTGTGATTCCAATCACATAACTGCGTTATCTCGACAGCGTTGTCAGATCTGACCCCAGCTCAGCTTATCGAACTTAACCAAGTTTGTGCATGCAATATGATCACGGTGATATCGTCGTTAATCACGACTCTGCCCACGACTCCTAACAGAACGCTCTCAATGATCTGGTGCCTCAACGTTCGCTTATCGAAGAAGTGGAGTCGATCTCAGAATTGCGTGCGGAATACGAGTTGGGCTCTACAACATTCTTGAAGCAAATCGATTGGTTGAACGACCGCGGTTTTCGTCAACTGAGGCGGGCGAGAGGGGATGGCGACTGCTTCTACAGAGGTGAGTAGTTGGTTTCGCTGATGCGTAGAAAGTATGCGCGCCGTCACTCTAAGCTGATTGTCGTTTAAACAGCACTGGGGTTTACCTTCGTGAACCGGATCCTGCAGGCTCCTGAGATTGATATCGCCGTGGCAAGCGCTCTTTCTCTACTGGAGTCAACCCGTGAACCGTTAGATGTTGTGGGCTTTCAGAGCCTTGTTTACGAAGACTTTTACGAAGTGCTTTACGACTTGATTAAGAGTATTATTCAACCCAGGGATGGGGAGCCACCTGTGACACTCGCAGGTCTGTTAAAAGCATTCCAAGATCCTCCAGGTAAGTGCAGGGTTTCCTCTGGTCTTAGGCTAGTAATCGTTGACTGTTTCACAGCATCAAACTCTATTGTTGCATATCTAAGGCTGATCACCGTACGCCCTTGTTCTTGAGTAATTCGGTTCAAGGCCTTTTACGCAGTACCAATTTAGTCTGCACAGCTACGGCTCAATGAAGAAGAATATTCTCCTTTCCTTATCCACCCTGAACGCGGAGACCCGATGTCCGTCCGAGATTTCTGCGAAAACTTTGTAGAGGGTAGCGGAAAGGAAGCAGGTTGTACCGACCCAGCGGCTGCATGCACACAAACTAATTCTTAATGCAGATCATGTCCAAATAACAGCTATTTGCCGCGTGTTGCGGTTGAATGTGAAGGTAGCCTACCTTGATGGTCGGAAAGATATTGTTGACTTCGTGGAATTTCGAAATGATTCAACTTCTGAGGAAGATATAACACTTTTGTATAGGTGTGTATTAATTTTGTTTGTTCCCGTGAAGTCAACTGAATCAACGTTCTATGCAACAGACCCGGTCATTACGATATCCTCATGAGAGGCGGTAGCTCATGATATTTAGTTGTATAATCCAGAATTGGATGAGATTCTTTCCACCGAGCGAATCACAAAAACTGATATTTTACACTTTATTTTATGAAAACGATGGAGTCTCATACCAACGACTTGCTCTTGTATAACAGTACATACGCCGACGAATCCTCGCCTGTAAGATGGGGTCAACAGATGGTCATCGTGCATGAAAACAACGTACCTCCACCATCTAACGTTGACAGCTTCTCTACGGGGAATAAAGAAACTTTATCGTCGTCGAACTTGTACCAGTCTTCGTCGTTCTCGTCAGCCGCGTGCAGACTTTGCGCCGGGCCAGGTTCTGAACCAGAAGGTTCGCCAGATAATGCAGGCGGCTTTCCTTGGCTGGCATGGAATACGTTCTTCTTAACAAATCCAATGTAGTGACCGGAATCCGCAGCGGCGCCCTTGTGTGTTACGATGGCTTTGAAGAAGTTAACGAATATTAAGGCAGATGAGAAACTGCACTCACCAACTAGTTCATACAAGCCGCTCACACTGCAGCCTTCGTCCTGTTTCAAGTCAGGATGGATAAGGCCTTCCAGTTCCGTTAACTCTTTTGCTCTGTAAACGGCTTCGTCTTCCAATTCGTCGGGAACCTTGTTCTCGTTTGTCGGATTTTCGGACGTTGATGCAGTCGCAGTAGTACCGTCTGCCATCTCCACGTCCTTGTTCGGGGATGTCGTTGAAGATGAAGCTACAGCAGCCTTTGTTCGCCTTCGGATCTTTCGTCGCTCTGCGCGCTCCTTCTCGATTTCCAAGAGCCGCCGACTGACAGGTAACATCTTTGTTTTGAGTTCATCGGTTGCGAGGTCTAAAGCGTCAAATTCTGACGGGAATTTGACTTTTCGCTAGATACATGAAATCAGGCTAGGTTTGACCATCAAAAGGAAAGTCCACAGAGAACATACCATTATTTTAGCTTTCTTTCCAATGTCAGCTTTCCAAGCGAAACGGACCATGTGAACAGTGAGATAAGTGGGCAGCCTTGTTAGCCGTGACTTAAAGCTATATTGAGCTTGCCGCCCCAATGATGGTGAATTCTTCTCAACCTTCGTATCTAATGACTACAGAAATCGTTATTAGATCATTGATACTGCAGGGTCGTTGGTGCATTTGATGCTTGCGACGTACGTTCAAGATACCAGTATGCATGTAATTCGTCGTGTTGGTTATATTACATTCGATTTTGAGCACTTGTTCCCTGGACACTGACGGGGGTTCTTCGGGTGACTCATCGCATATCAGTCTAACGTGCAAGGCAGGGTCGACAGTTAATTTAAGGAATTAACTAATAACGGCACGCTTACGTTCGTTGCATTTCTCCCATAAGGTATTGATCCACAAAACTCTTTCTTTGATTACCAGGGGCAGTATTAGCCGACGATAGGCCTGGTATTTGTCTCAAGCTGCTGATAACCTGGCTGTAACATTCTTCCGCATCTACCGACACCTACTTTCAGGACAAGAAAGAATAAAACTAGGTACGGCAGACAAACCTTGCTGTGAATAGAGGGCGAGACCTGCAGTGCCACCCCTAGCACTTCGATCGCGCTCAGCAAACTGTGGATTAACCTTTGACGGAGGTTGGAGAGTACTTCCTGGGCATTGTTTGACTACGTACCTGTCGTAAGATCTGAAGAAAACTGCTTGGATTCACATTCTCGGTCGTACTGGACATGGTTTTGTACAAGTCACCCAGCGCGTTCGGCAACGGTGAACCTCTCGGTATGCCAGAGCTGAAAGCACGTAGTGGCGTAAAGGGGTAGTCCAGGATGGAATGGATATATATACATACGCGGCAAGGGCTAGCTGGAGCTCAGGAATAGCTCGCAATGCTTGTACTGTGGCATTCATGTAACAAGTATTTCCCAAGCTGAGCAAATAGTTAGTTGTGTATTTAGTCACAATTAAAGGTGCTGGGTGTTACTTTTTCAGGCCAACGGGTCTCGCCAGCTATGTTATGCCGGTAAATCCCTTAAAACGAAGCCTTGCGTTGTCACTTACAGCTTCCGCAAGTTCGGCATCATCCATATCTACATAGATATCATGGGACGCCAGATTTTACATGTGCCTTTAATAATCTGACCTTCGAGGAACTGAGTGGGCTTTGCAGGTGCTTTGGGTAGTTCTCCCGCTGCACCGATGACCGTGAAGGTTTGCCCCTATTGATATGTTATTCTTTGATCGCCACGAGTAGTGACGTAGTAGTCGCACCTCTCTTGGCACAATCTTCTTCCATGGGGTATCGTCCTGTTACACATATTTTTAATCGAAGAAAAACATGTACTTAGTAACTAACTTTGAGGACGGTTCCTTTTGCCATAACCTTCATTCTGTCCACAGGGACACCAGTGGCTTGATAAATCGCGTCCTTGAAAGCTGCTGGAGGTTGATCTATGTCAAGAAGGACATCATACGTCTTTCCTGCATGTTTTATAGAGACTTTGAAAGGAGCCATGGAGGAGAGCAGGACACACGGCACTGCTTTTATGAGTGCCAAATCACTGACGCGTCGCGCCGTCACGCATCACGCGTCACATCGACCCTAACCTGTGACGTCACATAACCTTCGCACCGCAGTCGACACGTTAGTTGAGCGCTTTTGACTTGCCCGATGACCGTCTAGTATGTCCTTCTTTTTACTTGCAGACAATCTTATTGAATTGTGTCGGTCAGCTATTCACTTACTTTTCTTCTCCTGGCTGCGGAAGTGCGTAGGCGACCAATGGGCTGTCTTTACATTTCCAGCTGACCCTTCTAGATGGTCACATTCTGCTTACTGGTCGCACCTCTTCCATATGCTGTTCGCAAAAAGGTTTTCAGGTTTCTGTCCGCGTCCACATTTATTGCCAAGATTGCATATGCGGTCAAAATCGCTTTCATGTACGACTTTCGAACTGCCAAACTCTCCCTCCCTTTTAACTGTCCCTGTAATATAGATTTGTAGGAATTCTCTTTGTTGATGCCCTTCAGCGTATGTTCCGGGTTACAGCTGAAGCCGAGCTCGCGAGGTCTTCACAGTCCTCGGACGTTAGGGTGGAGTCTAGTATTGCTGCGAGAAAATTCTAGTGCGTTATCATGTCAATCCTCTCTTTTTGCTCACGCTTTTTTCCAGCGCGCAACGAAATACCTATTTGACTGGTTTCTGTCTTTTCCTCTCGCTCGTTCTGACACGCACGTTCTACATACTCCTTGATCTCATCCATACTCAGGAAGAGTGCGCCAAGTTAAAGAAAGAGGCAAGTGCATGTTTTCAGTTATTGAGCACTCTGGTCTCAGATGGAACAGGTAGCGTCTAAAACTGGGGCGGAGGAGAAGACTCAGGGCACATCTGATGAAGTTGCGGAGTTGAAGGGGAGAATTGAAGCGAAGGACCGGGACTTTGGTTGGTGACAACGCTGATAGCTGGGCAAAATAGTACTAATCCCCTGGCTATGCAGAGACATTGAAGAAGCAGGCTAGGCAACAAGCTGCTGAATTTGATAGACTCGCGACAAAGTACAACGAGGTGACAGGCACCAAATCGGACAAAAGAAAGGATTGAGGGTTGTACTTTGTATGTTAGTAAATAGCACTCAGATTTACTTTCTTTTGTTATCTTGCCAGTCGCGTTGGCTGCAGTGGGAGACGCGGCTGGCCACTCGTCACGTGACCGAGAATTAAAACCCCGAACAGGGAACAAACCAGAGTTGAAGTTGAACGTTACCACTTCTTCACCTTCTCTTCATTCTCTCGCATTATCATGGTGTGTTCACGCTGCAGTTTGTTTAGTATCCATGCATCTTACTAACGCGCGATAGTCCGTTTCACCTGCAGTCATGCGTCGCGTCATGCGAGAGCTTACTGAGCTCCAAAAGGACCCTCTTGAAGGCATTCGCGTTCAGACCAATGAGCAGGACATGATGGATGTTACTGGGATCATTCAAGGACCAGGCAAGTATATCCCGCGTGTCAGATCTAGATTCTGACGACTGACCCCTTTGCTACGTTTTAGAGGGGACACCGTATGCCGGAGGCTACTTCAGGGTCAAGTTTAAATTTACAGATGAATTCCCCGCTGCGCCTCCTAAATGTGAGTGCGACCTTGTACTGTTGGCGTGAATCAACTGACGACCGTACGTTCGATAGGCTGGTTCGCAACGAAGATATTCCATCCTAATGTTTCCAGCTCTGGCGAAATCTGCGTAAACACATTGAAAAAGGACTGGAAGTCATCATACGGCATCGGCCACATCCTCGTCACCGTAAAATGCCTTTTGATCTACCCTAATCCCGAATCTGCTCTAGACGAAGAGGCTGGAAAACTATTACTGGAAAATTACTCAACCTACTGTGACCGTGCAAAGCTAATAACGGGAGTGCACGCTACACCACGAGTGAGACCTGCGGAGTTTGACACGCCGTCTTCAGAGGAAGTTTCCACCTCCTCGTCCCCATCGACATCGTTAACTACAAAATCTGCCGACGCTGAGCCTTTACTGTCGGTAACATCTGGCTTCACGCTACCCATCACTTCAACAAAGTCAACATCTCAATCTCAGTCGCCTAGTCTAAAAAGTTTACCGTCGATTGAAAAGGAGGGCAGAAAAGAACGCTACCTGTCACCATCACCCCTTAGCACAGCAAACGCAAACGTGGGAGGTAAGGCTGCTCCCGGCATGACTGTTAACTTCAATCCTCCGGTGGTACCGGAAGGCACGAAGGCGGTCAAAAGGGCTGCAACGGGCGGGGCCGCAACAAATGCTGAGAAGAGGAAGAAGGCGTTAAAGCGTCTGTGATACGTCAGGTCTTAATTGGACCGACTATCCGACTTTTTCTCGACCATTTGTTTTGGAGGACATTTATCGTTGTAGGTAATTAGGTGGACTATCATATGTTATTATGCTGTGTACGCACACGCTATTGTGTAACATACGCGTTCTGTACCCTCTGTTTGATAGTGAAATTACATAATCGGTGTTGACGGTTAGCACCGCGAGGCCCAGGGAGCAGAAGGCACTTGGTTTGCATAGGCCAACTCTCTTGCTTCTCGATAATGACCTCCGTGCAGAAGATTTTTGCAAGTCTCGATGGTGTGGTGGACCTAAACCAGAAATCTATCCTTATTTCTCTCGCATCCATTGCTTTCAACCCGACGGCGTGGAATATTGTCGCACGTAACGGTGAGGCGGTCTCCCACCTGTTTGAGTGGGGGATATTATTGACTTGGGAACGTATAGAGTATAGGAACAAGACTTTAGCACGTTTCTTTGGAAGTCCTCACCGCGGGTGCTACTTCCTTGCTGTCGCGATTTTCTCGTTCGGTGTCCTTCGGGACCACCTGTGAGTGTTGCTGCTCTCTCCGTCCTCTATAATCATCTCACCCGGTTTTTCCGAACATGTACCACCTTTCTACTTCTTTGTCTGGACACGTACCCTTAAATGACCCCACATGCGTTGGCAACATCCATGCTCCTTTAGATACCAACGCGCACTCGAGGACCAACCGCGTATCCCGCTCCTTCCCGAACCATACAACACCGTAATTCCACTTGCGCTATTCGCCCTAGGGCAGACGTTTGTTCTCACGTCTACATATGCGCTCGGGATCACTGGTACATTCTTGGGCGACTATTTTGGGATCTTGATGGACTATAGAGTCACAGGGTAAGTCATGTTTTACCGACGTCCTTTCGTTTGGCAGGCGTTTATAATCTGACGCGTCGAAAGGTTTCCATTTAACGTTTTGCGAGACCCGATGTATGTGGGTAGTACCATGTGTTTTACCGCAGCCGCGTTGTGGTAGGTTACCCATGTCCATATTTGAGTGTTACTGTTTTCAGCTTGCCCTATAGGTACGAGCGACCCGCTGGGTTGTTCATCACCGCATACGTGTACTTTGTCTATGTACTTGCTCTACGTTTTGAAGGGTATGTAGAGGCGACTATGTCTTGTTAACTTTATGCTCAATCATTTTCCACAGGCCATTCACGGACATGATCTATTCTAGACGCGAAAAGGCTGCATCTAAGAAATATACGTAAACTTGCATGATATTTCTAGCCTCAATCAGCCCACAGTGCTTGGAATAAACATTACTGTACTGGCTATAATGCCAGATGACCAACTGTGTCCTTAGGGATAGTTTAATGATGACGATAACTTCAATTTCATGCCCCTTATCCCCTCTATTCTACGTACCTTTAATATAGGTATATGAAGGCTGCGCACTACCTCGACTCCATTTATAGTCAGTATCTCCTACCAAATCCCTAAAGGCAGGCAGGTCTCGCTTGTTTCATCATCAGCTTGCACCGAAGCAACACTGGCTCACAACTTTATCCCATATGGTCTTGGTTTGTACGGTGGCCCCCAGGCGCGATGCAAGGAGGAATGCACCGCTAAGTTTTCTAGACGCCATCGTGAAATTCAAGCCAAGTCTTAGATAAGAGTTCCCTTCACCTGTTAAGACTGTACGTCTCCTTTGGCGGCGGCGTCAACCTGTGTTTCAACATCACGGGTATCTGAGCCCTAATTGAGGCTGTTATGTCAGCCCAAATGCCCCCAGGACCAAAAGCAAATGGTTGGGGTGTTGACTCTCTGAACGGTGTTGCGAGTAGTACCATCGAGTCTACGTGAGCGTTTAACATAATCTGTAAAAGGCTGTTAGACGCTGCTCCAAAAAAGGGAGACTAGCATATAACGAGCATATACCTCGTTTTCCTCGCCGGTTAGGTATCCAAGTTTGAGACTCCATTGGATGCATGCATCCCTGTCTTGAGAAGCGGCAGCCTGCAATAGATGTAACCAATTGTCCATAAATTCCTGCGAATACTCTCTCGACGCTCCGAAATCAACTAGCTCAATCTATAATATTATGTTAGGATGATCTTCCTTGGGTCTTGTTGTCACAAACCTGCCGTGTTGATGGATTCCACAGGAAATTTGACCAGTTAGGATCTGTTTGCATAGTTCTATATTCGAACAGCTCTTTCAGACAAAGTTCTATGATCCACGAGGCAATCTGAATTCATATGAGTGCCTGTGAATGGTACATATTCATGGCCACTTACGTCATTTCTATCTTGTTGGCTTAAATGAGAGGCATCGGCTTCGCCAACGCTGAAACCATTGACGCGTTCCATGACGAGTACATCCCTGGTACTTCCTTCCCAAACCCAAGGGATCTTGAATCGAGGGTCACCCCCAAGACGGTCCATCGAACCGAACTTGCGCAAGAAAGATGCCTCACGCATATAATTGCATTCATCGGCCAATTCTTCACTCATGACCTACATAAATAGCCTTTCAAAAATCTCTCACGAAACGCTGGAAAAATGTAACCTTAATCGTTTTGTCGAGAAATAATCCCTTTGGAAACAGTTTGCTCGCAGTCAGCAAAAGCTTAATGTACCCCAAATCACTCGTAATGGAATCCCTGATGTTTGGAAACTGGACTTTAATAGCGACAGGTTCTTCTCTTCCGGTAGGTGAAACTGAAGGGGATAGGACCGCTCTATGTACCTGCCCGATTGACGCGGCAGCGAAGGGTATGCGATCGAAGGATGCAAAGTTCGACATCCAGTTCGAACCAAGTGAAGTTAACATGACTTTCTAGCAAGCAATAAGTTTATTTCTTAATATCGGACGTGAAAAGCCAACCTCCATTTGCCAGTCAGGCATGTAATGCGCGCTGTCTTGTACCCTTCTAAATATCCTGTCAATCTCAGGCCCAAGGACATGAGTTTCTAAAACTATTAGGCACCAGTCGTACGAATAAAAATTCACAAAAGTTCACCTTGGATGCTCATAAACTGTCCCAATTTCAGTGCAGCCCCGCGCATTTGGGATAATTTTGCAACGAGCCGTTTTATATTAGCTTCAGTCATTATGACGGACGACTGAGAGTTCGAGTTCCCACTCGTTCGACGTAGCATCTCTGAGGCTGCGCCGTAGCCGAGAGATGCGGCAAGGCCTGGTACCCGGATCAGCAAATCTGACGGAAAAGGCGAGCACGTCCCTACCTCCGTAGTGAAATAGCCTTCCAATTCGGGATGATGGGACTTTGGAGGATTGCAAATTACGAGAAGGTGTGGCATATGTTTGTACAGTGTCATTCGGTGCAGCGGAGCCCTGTGATACATAAAAACGCGATTGAATGTATGTGATTTACTTATAGTTGTTATCTCACCGTTGGTAGTTGCTCCTCAAGCGTTACACCATTATGCTGCAAACAATGAATAACCGGTTGTGCAGAGATATCGCTTCCGCTTCCTTCTGCTGTCACAAGAGGGACGACCACAGTCTCACTAGGAGCCTTGCTTGACGGCATGAGGTCTCGTTCCAAAGAATT
The DNA here is from genome assembly GCA_001691755.2 of Amanita polypyramis BW_CC. Taxonomy (NCBI): domain Eukaryota; kingdom Fungi; phylum Basidiomycota; class Agaricomycetes; order Agaricales; family Amanitaceae; genus Amanita; species Amanita polypyramis. Next base: position 4,174 of record JNHY02000071.1, on the reverse strand, counting down.
CGTTGTCGAAGCATAATCAACTCCAGGCGATACACTATTTGAAGTTTCTACGATGTCTGGGATATGTTCAGGTGCGGCATATTGCCAAACAGCTTTTCGCCATTCCTCGTCTGACTCTTCTTCCGCTTGTCTTGATCTCAGATTCGCTACCGTAGCCTTTGTGCTCGGTCTTTGTGCTACTTGTGCCACTCTATATTGGGCCGCATGAGAGAGAATATTGACGGCCGAGTATACAACGCAGAGCCAGTTATACGCGGGACCAGGGGGCATGCGTGGACGCGCCATCGGCTGCTCGGCATAGGCGCGTTGTTTGGCTGAAACATTTGAACAAAACAACCATACAATACTTCGCAAGGGCGTGACCACTGCACATATCTCAGCCATGTCGTTGCCGATGCACCATACGCCTTCAAAAAAGATGCACTTTGTTGTTCATAGGTTGTTATCTATGCCGTCTATTGAAATTGTCGCGATCTCATGGGTTTAGCGCACAGCACCGATATCCTGCAGCAGATGCGTATAAACGTATCCGAAGAGAACTCGGATAAGGTCATTTGGTATAAGGTTCATGAGGTCCGTTTACACTATTGACGCGTACTTAAGTCTGGGAAAAGGAAAGGTACCTAACTGACGAGGAAATCGTCGAGCACATTGTGGTACGTCCAATTCGTGAGCCCTGATCACTCGCCAATGCACAGACCGAAGCACAATCCGAGCAATTCTGTATGTTGGACTATCCATAGACCTAAACGCGGCTGGTACATCCGCCTTCGACATCCGTCCTTTCCTCCGGGTACTTTCATACCATTTATGCCTGTTCCGCCATCTTCGCCATACCACGTCGACGGGGCGCTCTCATTCAACTCCCGAACCAACGCGCCGGGCGCATCAAACCATGTCGTTAACCAGTCTATTGAGTCGAGTAATCAATTTGTCGTCCAGGACGACGCTGGCAGCTCTACCAGCAGCCAGGGCAATACACATAGTTACCCACCTACACCTCCCACAGTGGTTGTTCGCCCACCGTCCGTGGCGGGCATAATATCTGTTGACAATGGAAATCTGACGCGAGGCACACCGGGACCAGCCGCACTGGCTCTCCGATCGCCTCGCCCTATGCAAATCACACAGTTTATCCTGGCTCCTCACTCCCTAGCTCCCCAAGTCCCAGTTACGGATTCATTCTTCTCGCGCGCCCTATCTGTGATCAAGAGCCACCGCCCCTCTCATTCAAGATCTTTCACATTATCTTGTGTGCCACAGTCACCTCATTCTCCGCCCCCTCCTTATACTTCTCGATCGACCGTGGCTCTCGATGCAGATATGGAAACGAGTACACCAAGTGTGCCGTTGGCGCCTCTCCTGATTCACCATGATCGCACACCTGTGTTGACCATTGGATCGTTCACAGGTTTAATTGAAATCGACGCCTCGGAGGAGCGGATGCTCGGCGTCGACAGGAGTTTTTGGATTGCAGTTGCTTTGACATACTTGGAATTTTTAGAGAACAGAGACGTGAGTGAACCCGTGGAAGCCCATCAATATGTGTTTGACACAGATTGTAGAGCTATCTTGCTGCACTTAGTGATTAATTGTATTATTGTGAAAACGACCTTTTTGATGACAAGGCGAATGGATTGTAGGGTATAGTCCGGTACAAGTCGTTTGGAATTCGTATTTGTTAGCGTTGTCATGTTGAGAATACCGGAGTGACTGAGTCTTGAATAAATTTGCGCAGTTACGTATCAAGTCCAGCGGTAATTCATTCATTGTTACAATTGTTACGTTGTTATTGGTATCATGATTATGGATGAGTAAACTCCAGGTTAATGATCCATTGAATTATTTAACCTTTTTACTCTAATATATACCTGCTGTGTGACTAAGGAGTGGTGTGCATTAAGGTCGAAATATCATATGAACAAAATCGTGAGCATATGTCGAAAGTTGCGGTCGCACCGTAAACTATCTCCATGTACGTTCTCTTGGTTTCATGGCGTAATCCAATGATAGCCTATGGCCATTCTCTGTAATAATACCATTGAACTCGTTCAAAACGTCTTTAGCAACTTGCTCAGTGCTGAATATAATATGACCGCGTTTGTACCGCGTGTTCTCGTCTCTTGAAGGTACTACACACGTCTGTCAGCACAGTTCGTCCCATCACTGGCGCGCGGCACTCACTAAAGTCAATTCGTTCAATAAACTGCATATATTTCTTCAAGGCTTCTCTAAGGTCATTCGTACCACCGGCAAAGTCTTCAAAAAACAACTTGTTGGAGGGCGGCGCTCGTTTACTAGATCTGATCGCATATCCAACATTCAACGCGCGATTGCTCAAGACGATTGGTTTCTCCTGTGCACTCTCGCGGGCCGCTCTGGCATCTTCAACTTCGATAAAGTCAACGAAAGCGAATCCCAAATGGCCTCCATCGGCACCATACCCTGTAATCCATTCTTAGTCTCACGGTCGTTTACAACAAGAAATACGGGACATACTCATCCGAACGCCTGCTAATTCCCCATACTGTGAGAAGCACTCTTGGATATCATGAAGGGTGAGTGAATAAGGGATATTCCTGACAAACAATGTCCTGCGTGGGAACTCAGTGTTGGTACTGTTTGCCTTGGGAGCGACGACCATCGTTACCGCGTAGTCAATCTTGAGTACGCGTCCGTCCATGGAAAAAGGGTTCTCTTCTGCATTTCGGAATGCTGCAACTGCGTCCCCTTCTTCCATGAAGTCAATATGAGCGAATCCGTTTTTACTATCTTGCGCGTGAATAGGTCAGACTACGTGGCCTTCGCAAAAGATGGGTAAGAAAACATACTCAGCCTGACGTTCAATACTCTGCCGAACTGTGCGAACAATTCTTGAACCTGCGAAACGTCGGTAGAGTACGGAAGGTTCCCGACAAACAACGTTTTACTTGGCGGCGCCCTTGGCGCATCATTCCGCACGACATGCTTGAACGGCCTTCTTGCGTAATCCACCGTCAACGCGCGATCAACCAAAAAGAAGGGCTCTTCCTGCCCACTCTGGTATACCGTCGTCGCGTCTTCTACTGAGTGGAAGTCAATATGGGCGTATCCCGCGTGGCGACCCTCCAAATCGTATTCTGAAATCAATTTAGACATGTGAAATTTAGATACAAAGCGACATACTTATGCGAACACCTGCTAGTTTTCCAAAGGGTTCGAACATCTCGTTCAGGTCCGAGGTCCCGACGGTACTTGGTATGTTGCCAATGAATAAGGTCCTAATGGGTCTGCGCGTTTGTGCTTCCGATGGTTGTGTTTCCAATGGTGCGGTCTCGGTCTCAACTTGATTCCTCGACGTATGCGAAGTCGAAAAATATCTTGGAGCCGAAATCAACCAGGATGACTTAGCGGGCCACGTCAAGGACCGCGCAGTGGCTTGGTGCTGGGTGTTTTCTAGCACCAGCGCCCGTGCGGCTTGCGTCCTCAGTGAAGCCAGAGACATGCATGGCTGTAACCGGAGGACTTTTGTGAGCGCCAACATTCTGTTTGTAGCGAAAGACGGTGGCGAGCGTGTCACGCGTGACTTTTTTTTTTTTTTTGTTTCACGTTGTTTTTATTCGCGGACTAGATAGTATACGAACATAATATGTAATATAGTAGGTAGGTCTCAGGCAAAGAAGCCTGTTGGTAGAGAAGGGGGGGCTGGGGGAGGGGGGTTTTGGCGGCCGCAGGGGGTATCTTTTCTGGTGCATGGGAGAAGCTGAACGCCGCAGGGTTTTCCTCAAGGAATTTGACTAATCCTAAGAGGGGTTGGTCTTTAGATTTTTCTATGGAGAGCCAGGACTCCCAGTGTCTGATGTATAGTGGGCAGTGGTCTAGGATGTGTTTCCTGGACTGGCACATCAAGTAGTTGCACTGGCAGTAGATCATTCTATTGAACCAGGGTTGGTGGGTGTAGTATTGTCCTGTAGGACCATGTCCTGTTAGGGTGTAAGTGAGGTGGGACAGCAGTTTGGGGTCGTTTTTGGTGGCTGTGATGAAGTGAAGTTTACAGGTGCCATGGCCCACCCCGGGATCTGGGAAGTGTTTTCCCCTTGTTTTGGGGTGGAGGATTTCTAAAGTGTCTCACCTAGCTTGTTCTTTGGCTAGTCGCCAGGAGGTGGTGGGTGTGTAGTATGTGGGGGGGGTTCCC